>CACKRE030000516.1:0-13572 GCA_902602495.3 Ectocarpus sp. CCAP 1310/34 | reverse complement strand
CGGCGGCGGCCGGCGAGGGCGCCGCGGTGACCGAAGAACCCCCCCCGCTGGCCGGTACCGGCGCCGGCACGGCGGTGCGGCGGTTGATCCACACGACGTTGTTGGACAGGCAGATCCTTCCGGTGTCGGCGCGGAGTACGACGGCAGTGGCGTCGGAGTGGTTGCGCGCTCCGTGCAGGTAGAAGCAACGAACGGATTGGACGTCCGCCTTGCTGGCGCGCTTCACGCGCATCATCCCCTCCTGGAAAAAGGGGACGACCTTGAGCGGCGGTTTGCGTCCGAAGAAGGCCTCGAACGGCGACATCCAGGCCGGGTTGGCCGACGTCGCGGAACGGTTGAAGCAGCCGGAGGCCCAGATCGCCGATGCAAGCCACAGCCGGTGTCCGTTGGCGTCCATACCGGGGATAGAGGCGAGGTCGAAGTGGCCCATGGAGAGGACGTGGCGGCGGGCGGCGTGGCCCCCCTTCATAGCTCGCCAGATGGCGCTTTCGACGACCGCATTATGCTTCGGGGTGTCGGGCGCGGTGTACTCGCGCCGGATGCCAGCGGCGTCGCAGAACGCGACGAAGGCAGCACTCGTGAACTCCCCCGCGTTGTCCATGCGGAAACACCCCAGAGGGCCGTTGCCGTTCAGGTCGGCGAGGAAACGCCGCGTGTACGTCAGGGTGTCGCTCTTGGCCCGCATGCCGTACGCCCGTTGCCACCGCGACGCACTGTCCACGAACATGATCACGTAACGGGAACCATCGAACGCCTCAGAGTACGTGCCGGTGATGTCGATGTGCACCTTGCCGAACGGTACCGCCGCGCGGGTGACTCCACGCCGCGGCACCGGGGCCCTCTTGCCCTCCGCCTCGATGCAGCCGACGCATGGCTGCAGTTCCCCCACCAATTGAACACCCTGCTGCTTGGCGGTTTCCCGCATCAAAAATTCATTCACGTGGCCGGTGGAAGCGTGGAATAATGGTGGACGTGGATTTTCCTACAGTGAACGCTGGACCACCGGGGGCGATAATCGCCAAAGCATGGGAAAGGGAGGGGGGATCTTCATCTTGCTGCACACGGCACTCTGCAACGAAGTCTTTGAGCGCGTCCGACTCATCATCTAGCATCCCCAGCAACAGCAACTTCATGGACCGCCGCAGCAGCAGCCGAGCTACAGTGGGGGGGGGTGGGGCGGTGGGCCTCAGCACGGACCTCAGAGCGGCTACGGAGGACAGCATCACCACAGGAATGCAGCTCCCCCTCGTCCGCCACAGCCGCCCCTCGGGCTCCGGAGCGCTGGGTCTCTCTCTCTCTCTCTTCTTATCGTATCGTATTCTGGCGTCCTCCGCTGCTAGGCGGGCTTCATCTTCGGGCCTCCGCTGCTTAGCGGGCCCCCGCTGCTTGGCGGGCTCCATCTTCGCGCCTGATAGCCATCTTGACCCTGCTCTCGATCGCCGCAAAGCGATACTCCTAGACCAAGCTCGACCGCGAATCTCGTAGACGACGTGTCATACGCTAGCGTGATCGATTATTCGGGTGGCTCAGTTGTGTGCGATGGGAGTGTAGAGCAGCTCGGCCATTACGGGCCGTAGGCGTAGGTAACGTCGTGCAGACGTGTTGGAAAACGTGTTGTGTAACGTGTTGTATAACGTGTTGGAAAAAGTGTTGTAAACGTGTTGTATTAATCGGGGGCGTGCTTGAGCTCGTCATTACATCACGGCATCAAGTCACGCATAACGCTCAAACACCCAAAACGAATCTCCATGAATGTCCACCAATCTACCACACTCCCAAGGAAAACATAAAGAAACTTCTTGTTCCTCCGTAGTTCGTCACTGCAATACCCACATATGTATACGCAATATACCACCCGCATGCTATGCTACGAGTATATCGAATAGTACATACCTACCGATCAATTATCTCTTACCTACGGTGCCCCCTTTTGATCTTTCTAACCGTTCTGACACAACACCAGGTTGTACCACAACCTTCCACATTTGTACAATGGTCACTCAGGAACAACCGCAAAAAAAAAGGAGATGTGGCGCAGCACGCAGGACCCTCTTTCGCTGTTCAACCGGCCGTTTCCATGGCGAAACAGGCAAGGAACAGTCAAGGCCGACTCTTGCCGGCCACAGGAGGCGGAAGCTGCTCAAACTCGGGGACGGCTCATGATTTGCGAATCCACACCAAACATACTCGAGGCGCCACGAGATTTGCACCGTAGCTCGAGGTCAGCATTTTAGACCGGGTCGGGCAAGGGGTCGGGCATGCGAATAAAACTTCCACGGATATTGAACGATGAGACAGAAGCTAAAGCTTCAGAATTCGGGAAATCCCGTGCTCGTGCCCGGCAATACTCACGAGAGTCCGTCGTCCATCTTACCTTCCATGATAATGAAATTACAACCACCCGAAGGCAACAAGTTCCCCTCCTCCTTACCGCACAGAAAGCCCACCATCAAGCGGAACAACCCGTCAGCCTCCAGTCCGACCAGTCTGTCCAACAAAACTCTCCAGTCCACCATCATCTGGTTTTCCAGCTCATCATCCCTACTCGAGTCCTTGCCGCTGACCCTTGCCAGCTTGGTGGAGCAACTGTTGCTGCTGCCACTGCCGCCTCTGTTTCCGATTTGCACCCTGGTTGGGCCGGAACGGCTCAGCACCAGCCAGCCGTGACGACGCCATGACTTGTCGGCTGGAGCCCGTGCCAGCATGCGACGAACATGCTTGTGGTCGGCCTCGATGTGTTCGTCATCGAGGCCGTCCTCGTCATGCGCTCTTATCACGTCTGCAGGGACGTGTCCATTGCCATTGGAACAAGTCCCATCTGCCCCCCAACACAGCAGCAGCTTCACAACCGCCGCGTTGGAGTACGTGCAGGCGACGTGCAATGGCGTGTCGTTGTCTTCACTGTGCGCATTGATGTTCGCCCCTCCCTCCAACAGAGCACGGATCGTTCGGATCGATGATACCCGACGATCTACGGCCAGATGAAGCGGCGTATACAGAAACGAATTTTGGTCGGTCTTGGCGTTGACATCAGCCCCAGCTTCCAACAGTACATGGACAACACATCCATCCATGTCCGCAGCACGGTGTAGAACTGTGTATGCTTGATCATCAGTGGTGTCGACGTCAATTCCGGTTTCAAGGAAGGCTTTCACGATGGTCGCGTGACCGCAACATACAGCATTCGGCAGTGAAGACCAACCCCCGTTGTCGGGACGACCACCTGTCGGCACCGGCAGCCAAAAGCACTTCCACCGCCCGGAGCTGTTTGTGGGATGCCGCTCGGCCACGTCCGTGTGTGCGCCTCCCAGTAAAACAAGCTTAGAGATGCATAGCGCATGACCCTTGGAAGCAACGAGGTGGAGAGGAGCGTCCCCCGAGTACGTCTTGGCGTCTACGTGGGCCCCTTTCAGCAGAAGGAGACTGATAACTCGGTCGTGCCCCCTTTCGGCGGCGACGTGGAGCGCATGGTATCCTTTGCAAGCAGGCAAATTCGGGTCTGCTCCAGCCACCATGAGCGCTTTGGAGGCCTTCCTCTGCACCCCGCGCAGCCGCAACGTGGAGAGCTGACTTGCCTTCAGCACTGAACCGGACGTTTCTATCATACGTCACCCCAGCTTCGAGTAAAGCCCGTACCATCTTCTCGCTTTCGCCGTATGCAGTCGCACCCAATAGCGTTCGTCCGTTGCATCCCCGCCAGCCTGGCTCCCCGCTGGAACCAGCATCCATCAGTCGCGTGAAGAGATCCAAGTTTCCTTTGGCCGCGGCATGCTCCAGAGGTATTCGAAGCCACTGCCTCCATTGCTCTGAAGTCGCTCCCTCTCGGACGAGTTCAACGATCTCGACCTCGAAGCCGTCAAGGTGTGAGCGGTCTTCGCGCTTCGACTGATGAGTTGCCATCGCATGGAAATTTCTCGAACTCGATCGTGCTTGGTGTTGGTAGTGTACATGCCGTTCCCTCCTGCTGCAATCATACCTCTGTGTGGTCTAATGCTGCTGGTGGTAGGCTGTGTAGGACCAGATAGGCTGACAGTGGGCATGGAGGGTCTAAGTAGGTGAGGCCATGGGCGTTGCAGGAGGGATGGGGAATCGCAGACAGGCCTTGTACTTTCTACGGGGCCGCCACATCTCGGATCTTGCGAAAAATCCGCCGCATGTGCATGATCCATGAAATGGCATCTGCAGTCTCCCCGATCCGTGCTAGCTAACCAGCGAGCAAGCACGATAGCCTACCAGTAGAAAGAACACTACACGGTTGCAACAGAGGAGAGCGCGACCCTCGTAACTACATGTAGAGCCAAGAACGATCCAGTTGGCGTAATGCGAGAACAGACGTAAGCAGCTTCAAAATTGCACACCGCTTCACTCACGTCATGACGGCTTCGAGATCGAGATCTTCAACTCGCCACAGGAGAAACGACGTCCAGGCAGTGGAAGCAGTGGCTTCGAGCACCTCTGGAGTTTGCCACGGCCGAGGAAGCTTGGGTCTAGGTATGCGCTGTTGATAGACGCTGGGGTTGATGACGGCGCAAGCTGGCCGGGAGCGATGCTACGGACGAGCACTGGGCGCGGTTGCATGCGGCAAAGAAAGCGAACACTGCCGGGGCGACGGATGATGATGCTAACGTCTTCTTCGGGGCTGAACACGAAATCACTCTCCACGAGAGGTACCGATAAGTACTCCAGTGTGCTCATGATCGTTGAGGAAGTAACGTACTTGATCTGGGGAAGATGTACTGCTGTAGTTGAACCACCAAGACAACGAAGCAAAACCTGCCGACATAACACATTAGACTATAGAGTTACGTACGTAAGTAGTTCGATCTCGCGCGTGGTGCCCGCGAATAAGTGTGAAACCCATATGTTGTGAGTAAGTTCCCAGAGGAGGGCCGCACGCTTTACAAGTAAGTGTCTCACCTACGTCTCTTAACGGAAGAAGACACCAGAGCAGAGGAGAGTTAACCGATAGATTCCTCCCTCCCCAAAGTAAGCGCCGCTTTCGTCGTACGAACGAGTGTTTGTCTTCTAGCCTGAGACTGAAAATTTCCTCCCCATCAATGTCAGTGCCCAGAGGGTCTTGTAAGAATCACGAAAAGCGTGTATGATTCCAAAAAATGCATCCTTGGGTTTCGAACAATGCGGGATATTCGTTCTATGCGATGGTGGTTCGGTGCGACGTCCTCTAAGCTCTTCTCGGTGAATGACCAGCTCGCGCGCGCCCGAATAGTAGTCTGCAACCACAGAGGGGAAAGAGATCATAAGGCACAATTTATCACGCCCGGGAGGATGTACTGTTCTTGGAATGCCATCGTATCGAGAATTCTCTCTAGTCTAATTCAATAATGGAAACCGCCAGAATGTGCTTTCCTCATTATCATGCCGCAGAGTACCCGGGACTAGAAGGAGCGCGGAGCCCACATGGATACGTTATGACCCGTTTTCCTTTTCCTCCAATGCATAGAGCCTGTCGAGAGACGGGAGGGGCAAAGGGTGCATGACTCTTACGTTCCTCCTCTTGAAAATGGCAAGGCATATTGGTAGGGTGGAACGAAGTACATGTACTGTGCAGTATTCCCTCCCTGCACGATCAGCTCGGAAGAATAGTACGAACCTAGTTTGTTTATGTCACCACAGGTCGTAGACTACTCAAGCTGTAGAATGAAATGAACGCGTGTACAAGAAAAGATCTCGGCGAGGAAGGTAGGGTGTGTAGCAGATGTAGTGTATCAACCGACGGAGGCAACATGCCTCGCCGGACCCACCCACCTGCCTTCGCATCAGTAGGCGGCATATCAATGAATGTAGGTGTCGCGGATATGCTCCATATGGTGTCTTTGAAAGACAACCGGCGAGGTTTGGTTCAATGTCGCTCTTTAATATCGAGCTGCTTCACACATTAAGCCGCTCGTCGCGAAGTGCATAGCTTGTTGAGGTGATCAAAGGCGCATGAACATACACTTATGTTTGTCAGCGACAGAGTTCATCGCTGAACCTTGAGGGTAGTCACAGTGGTTCGGTTTCTTGCGGTGGTTTCCGATGACATATTTCGAGCTGTCATTTGATGGACGGTTTGGGGTTCAGGTACACCCTACGGATATGGAGTGGTGAGGTGTGGTGAGGAATGCAGAGACTTTCAATGGTGCAGGAATGCGAGAGGCATTTCACTCATGGCATCACGAAACGTTCGCGCTTGTTTGCTTGAACACCCTATACCACCACCGCAAGGCCATCCCAGAATACTTGTTCGATTGCCGTGACTAGCACCCTCGGCGCTTGTAACCAAGAGTGATTTGCATTCAGATGAGGGGGGCGATATTATGCATGTGGAATATGCCCCGTTGTATTTTTCGCAGTGAGCGACTTGTTGTCCGAAGCTGCGGCATCACTAAGATGTCACACGGAGTAAATGATGACACAGCTTGCCGGGACTCTCTCAAACTGTGTAGAGCAAGCTGCCACCCATACATTACGGTCATGTCACCAATTCAAGCCCCTTGAACTTCAACGCCCCATCTACCCTCCCCCCCCTCCCGCTTCGCCACGAGCACCACGACCGCGACGTGCCTACGTTACCTTGCGCCCGAGACCCCTTCCCCTTCCCCCTCCCCCTCGCGAAATGAAGCGCCATGTACGGTACGATACAACACATGTCTTGCGACACACCCCGGATCAGTGACAACAGATAAGCACTACATTTCCCCGCTCGAAAAGCAGCGCCCCCAGGGAACACAAACACAACGTCGATAAACGCCCACCTAGAGTAAACGGGAAACAACTTGCGGGGAGGCGTCAGACAACTAACTCAGGATTGGCGGGTGTCCACGTGCACAGGCGCGGTCCCTTCGTGTTCCAAAATACCATGCAAATAGCATCGTTGCAAGTGTTTCTCACATGCTGTCGGCGGCAACAACTAAGCGAGATGTGAAAAACTAACTCGTCACGGGTCTTGCTTGCACAGACAGATATAAAGCAACGGAGAGGACTACATATCTACAGGCGCAGCTCGTAAGAGAGAAACGCGGACAAGACAAACCGAGCAACAGTAGTCCGCGCAGCGGGCTCGAAGAGGGCCGGGGGGGGAGGGGTCGTATCGAAATTCGGTGGAAATGGAGAGGGAACTATTCGCACATGGTTTCATCCTCGACCGACACTCAAGACTCAGGTCTCTCTCAGGTTTTTAAGTCCTGATACACCTGGTTCTGTACCAACTCTCCAGCCAGCATCGGGCCAATCGTAACTTAGAGTGCAGTCGCCGCCATCAAGAATGAAGAATCAGAAGTCTACGATAGGCTCGAGAAGAGGACATCCCTTCGAACACTTCCTGTGCTCCAAACCTACCAAGTGGTAGTCTTGGGGGGGGGGGCGAACAGGAGAAAAACGGCGCTTGGTTAGCACACCTACGAACAGCAAAATGTGAGACTATTCCATCGTTCCTGGTACGCAAGAATATCAGGACCTACATGTGCTTGCCAGCACCAGAAGCCGTGAAAGGTATAGAACGCAAACGCTGAAATCCGGAATTAGATAAATCGTTACGCACAAAAGCCATGGAGTGCGCTGCCAGTGGAACGTTCAGGACACCAAGCTCGAGCGGGATATCGACTTGGCGCATACGCTAGACTCCGGGACGGCATCACCAGCTACAGGCGTCATCCACGGTTGATTGTCATGCATGGTCGGCGGCGGGGATGGCGATGAACCCCCGTGTAAGGTCTAAAAATGTATCAGTGTGTTCGTCGTGCCCACTTCAAAAAAACCTAACGGTTCGGAGGGGAAAATCGTTGCTAGTACCCGGGTTTCAACGGGGTTGCTGTTTCCGCTAGGGAAAACTTTCAAGACACCAGAAAGCGGGGATGATCCTGAAATACTCACCCCCTCTCAGTTACCTTTGATCGGACTGAAAATTTCAGTGTACGGAAAACTCGGGTCAAGAATCTTGAATCTGTTGTTAGATTTTCCAAATTCATTGATCGCAAGTGAGCTACAGCTATTCAAAAGGCTAAAAGGCGGGGGTGAAAGGCTAGCAGCCACGGCCCTTGCAACTTCAAATATCCGGCTCCAAGGGCTGAAGGTCTCGGCATTGGGTATTTCTGGGAGGGGATCACGATTCTTTCCATCAGAACGACGCATCACAGTGTTGCCGTTGACAAATAAGTGCAAGTACCAAAGTGACTTTTTCCCTCAAGGATTCAACCACAATTTCGTTTTCAGAAGTTGCTCTACCCTCCCGACTTTTTCTGGACAACTTTCTGAGTGGCTCTACCGCCCCTTAATCGATCAAGCGGAATCGATTGCGGTGGTAAATGGGGAACAACAGTAAGACCAGCAATCCTGAAACTTTGTCTTTTGGAGTACTTATTAGACGCCCGTCTTGAGTGTTAAAAAGGGAGAAAAACGTCGATTGTACATTGTAGTATCAGAAATATATATTTTAAGTTGGACAGAGCCAATGTGGATCAACCGTGGATGGCACCTACAGCAAGAGCACAATAGCTTCCATGCAGGCTGTTCGATAACGGCCAAGATGATATTACAGCCCACTACTCAAATCAAGACGAAGATGCAGCCGTACAAGTACCTGGCTCTCGTTCCTGACAGCCGAACGCCAATCGGGCAACCGGCAATGATCGGCCATGACACTGGATACTTGTTGCGCCGCTTGCTCCGCTCGAACCCTTGTTGGTTTCGCGCCTCAGCACGATTTGGGCAGTTCATGGCAGCTGAAACGTTTTACACACCCGATTCCCGAAACGTTACACAGAGTGGACGCAGCAGATGCGTACGCAACATATGTGTACGCAACATATGTGGAGCAACCCAAAACGAGATCGGGCCAAACCCGTCAATCCCCTGCAGATACTACTTTTTGTCGTCCAGAAGAGTCGCGAGAACGCCGCAATCGCAGGCGACGCCATTGTAGGTCTCCAGTTAATAAGTGATCAAATCGGGTGAAAGCACAGGTTCGCAACTCTTGCAACGCGCTCGAAGCCGTCCTGGTGGCCTGGTGGCCCCTGGCCCTTCTACTGCATCCTGCAGCAATCGCCAACTTTCCCATGAAAAAGGAACGTGGCCCCCTCGTTAAGGGTGGTTCAGCACCCCAGAGGCAAGGTGTTGCCACGGACGCTCATGGTAGCAAAACACGAGTCACATGCTCACCGTGCGAACATGTTTCTGCCATGGTTTGTCCTCAATCTTTTGCAACAACCCTTCTAACACGGGAAAACGCAATGAACAAAGGCCTCGGACCCGACATTCGACGACACCCATGTCGATCGCACAACTCGATAAGGAACTTCTGACGACTAAACTTGGGCTATCCTCTAAACCTACTGCTTTTGTTGGGTGGCAAGCCTCTTCCACTGTGACTTTTTGGCAAACAGCCTTACAACAGGCGTCAGTCTCTCGCAACACCATGCGTTGATCCTTGCAACACACAGCAGCCATTGTTTCCGCGACGGTCGACGCGAAAAGAGTCATTTGCACTTGAATATTTCGTAGTGGGCAACACTCCTGACTTTCGATTGAAGCAAGTCGAAACGAACGTGTTTGCCATTTGCCACGAAATGAAAGCTCAGAAGGTGTTCCGGTCGGACATTCATTATCGGGGATGTGATCGACATAGGCGTCTTCTGTGGCTGGGTCAAAGGTTATTTCCTTGACTATTACTGTTGAAAGGGTTCTTGTGCGGGCGCTCGGGGACAAACTACGACAGAATAATGTTTTCTGGGTGAGCGCCTGATAAATCTTTCGCTGCCTTGAGCGCCCCCGACAATATTACCTTGTTCATGTAGGGTGTTTAAACCCTTTGCGAGTGTGCCCACGTTCATTATTCGTGGCAAAGTCGGCGATTACGGAGGGTGTGGTGAGGGCCGCCAGCCCATCAAGACCATTTTGGATGTTTCAAAAGTTGGGTAAAATGCTTATTTCAGCCAAACTGATCATTTTTCTACCTGCAAACAACCGGCCTTGCGACAAATTGGGTAGAAAATGGAATGACCACCGTGCCTTCGGTAACAGTTGTGAGTGGAAATCGGGGCACGACGGGTGGGAGAAGACCGCATTTCGCACGATTGCGGGCAGATGTGCATTGCTGATCGGTCGTATGTTCTGTAAAGCAAGAAACAAGAGTTGGTACATGTATGCTTTCAGTTGCATTCCTGCGACTGACTAGTGTCGGACTGTATTTAGCCACAAACTAAGTAACCTAGTCCAAGACGCAAGTGGCTATGCGGAGCACTCGAGACCAACGCCTTCCGCACCTCCCCTGCCCCTGCTCGTGCCAGAAACACTCACGAGAGCAGGTCGTCCATCTTTGCTCGTCTGGCAACGAAATCACCACTACCCGAAGGCAACAAGTTCCCCTCCTTCGCACCTCATAGAAAGCCCACCACCGAGCGGAACAACCCGTCAACCTCCAGTCCGATAAGCCTGTCCACCAAATCCCTCCAGTCGACCATCATCTGGTCTTCCGTCTCCTCATCGACCCCACCCGAATCCTCGCCGCTAACCCTTGCCACCTGGCGGAGCAACTGTTGCTGCTGCCACTGCTGCCTCTCTTTGCGATTTGCACCCTGGTTGAGCAGGAACGGCTCAGCACCAGCCAGTCGCGACGACGCCATGACCTGTCCGCTGGAGCACGTTTCAGCATGCGACAGATGTGCTTGTGGTCGGCCTTGATGTCTTCGTCATCAACGTCGTCCTCATATCATTCGCTCCTATCGCGTCTATCGGGATTGCTCCATCGTCATTTGACCAAGTTTCATCTGCCCCCCAACGTAGCAGCAGCTCCACAGCCGCCCCGTTCGAGTAACAGCAGGCTACGTACAGTGGCGTCTCGGCATATGTAACCAGGGAATTGATGTTGACCCCTCCCTCCAACAGGGCGCGGATCGTCCTGATCGATGATGTCCGAGCATCTACGGCCAGATGAAGCGGCGGATGCCGCAACAAATTTTGGTCAGCCTTTGCGCTGACATCAGCCCCAGCTTCCAAAAGTACACGGACAACAGCACCGTTGTCATGGACAGGGCCATCAATGGTAGCGGCACCGTGCAGAGCGGTGAGTCCTTCATCATCCGCGGCGTCGACGTCACTTCCTGTTTCGAGGAACATTTTCACAATGCTCGCGTAACCTTTGTTTGAAGCAATCTCCAGTGGAGACCAGCCGTCGTCTGTGATACGGCGACGATCAGCACCGGCAGTCAAAAGCTGTTTCACAACCCGGAGCTGGTTGTGGGATGCCGCCTTGAACAGAGGCGTTACATTTCCATCACCGCCCACGTCCTTGTCTGCGCCTCCCAGCAGGAGCTCAGAGATGCGTAGCGCATGGCCCTTGGAAGCAGCGAGGGTGAGGGGAGTGTCTCCAGAACATGTCTTCGCGCCCACTTGGGCCCCTTTCAGCAGAAAGAGACTCATGACGCGGTCGTGCCCCGCTTCGGCAGCGAGGTGGAGCGAACGGTATCCCCGCCGGTCACTCATTTCCGGGTCTGCTCCAGCGACCGTGAGCGCCTTGGAGGCCTCCTCGGCACCCCACGCAGCTGCAAAGTGGAGAGTAGATTCGTCTTCAGGTCCGAAGACGACGTTTACATTATCCGTCGCCCCAGCTTCGAGTAAAGCCCGGACTACCTTTTCGTTTTTGCCGCATTCAGCCGCACCCAGTAGCGTTCATCCATTGCATCCCCGCCAGCCTGGCTCCCCGCTGACACCAGCGTCCATCAGTCGAGTGAAGAGATCCAAGTTTTCTCTAGCCGCGGCATACTCCAGAGGTACTCGAAGCCACTGCTTCCATTGATCTGAAGTCACCTCCTCCTGCACGAATTTTAAGATCTCGATCTCGAAGCCGTCAAGCCGTAAGCGGTCATCTTCGCGCTGTGACTGATACGTTTATGAATTATGTACCCGAACTCGGTCGTGTATTACTGGTGTATGTAGAGCGTACGAGGGTGGTCTAATGCTGCTGCTGGTAGGCTAGGTAGGCTGGGAGTCGACGCGGAGTGGTGAGTGGTGAAGAAGGTACAGCAGCAGTAGGCCGGAGAATGGTGTAGGCGGCAGGTACATTGGCTCGCTTGACTCCCCTAAGTAAGCTGGCAGCGGGCTCGCCGCGACAGGGGAGTCGCAGACAGGCTAATCCACGTACCGTATTTTTCTGCGGGGCCGCCATCCCTCAAATGCGCCACCCCGCCACGACTGACAGGAGTATGATCTTCTGCTCCATACTCCGTCCCAGCGGGCCAGCCGACCAGCAGCAATAACACAACGTGTCTGCAATAGAGGAGATCACTACCCTCGTACATTACACCAAGAATTATCCATTGGTGTGATCCAAGACGACACCAGCAGCTTCAAAACGTGGAGACCGCTCGCTCACCTTGTGTTGACGGCTTCGTCCAGGAGGCGAAATGGGAGCAGCAGTGAAAACAGTGGCTGCGAGCGCCTCTGGAGCATGCCGGGAAACTTGGATTTATGTATGCACTGCAGATAGGTGATGGGATTGATGGTGGCGTAGGCTGGCGGAGATGCTATGGACGAACACGGCTGGGGCGTGGCTGCATGCCGAAATGCACGCAATGCTTGCTCGGGGAGACTCTGGAGACGGATGATGATGAAATGTCCTCTTATCGGAGCTGCACGCGAGTCCGCATTCCACGTTGCGGCAGGTCGGGGTTCAAAGGAGGCCTGAAAAACTCTCATGATTGTCGGAGAAAAAGATTACTGCATCCAGACACCACCGTTGAATCAGCAAGAAACCGAAACGAAACCATGACACGTTACGCAGCGGTTTCGGAAATTAGTCTATAGGTTATCATTATCTCGCGGGCGATACCCGCGGACTCACATGAAGCCCGTTTGCTGTGTGTTAAGTACAACTAGGAGGGCCGCAAGCTTTCAAAATGTTGCACCTCCCCAATGAAGGAAAGGAGACACCAAAGCCGGGGCGTCGTACCGCGGCAACACAGAATCAACCGTTCACGTCTGCCGCCCAGAATGAAATGCGGGGCTTTCTTTCATCGTACGAACGAGTAAAATTAATGTGTGTCTTCTTGCCTGAGAATGATTCCTAAATCGCTTTGCAATCCATGTCAGTGCCTGGAGGGTCTTGCACAACATACAAGAATCGTGTTCGGTTTCAAATACATGCGTCAAGTATCAACATTTAGGAATGTTCGTGTTGGTTCGGCGGATATTTTTCGAAATATATATACGAGAGACGAACTAGCGCGAGCCCCAAGAACAATCTACGACCGGCACAGAACGGAGAGAAAGATGAGAAGGCGCTTTTTACGAGCAGACGGATGCATGTCTTGCTAGTCCAACGATGGAGACCACCAGAACGCGCTCTCTTCACGTCATGCCCGCAGAGAAACCGGGGCTAATAAGAAGCGCGGAGCCCAGCCGTTTTGCTCTCTAAGAGTATGTGAGCCGGGCTGGAAGCGGGCCGGTTAACGGGGCCGTATTTTGTATTTTGCGCTGTACCCCCTTCATGGATATGGCAATGCAGGCAGTAGTCTATCCCTTCTCTACACGGGCGGGTTCCGAGCTAAAGCCGAATTTATTTGGGGGGGGGGGGAACGG
>CACKRE030000515.1:198167-214516 GCA_902602495.3 Ectocarpus sp. CCAP 1310/34 | reverse complement strand
CGCACGCCGCCGAACGCTGCGAAGCGTGACGTCACAGAACCGGTCGCAGCGCGAGTTTGCACCCTTTGCTACCGCGACGCCGCGGCCGCCCCGATCGCGAGCCGCACGCTGGCAAGGTCCTCGCGTCTCAGGGCTATCGCTGCACGCGAGTCCCACACCGAGACGAGGTCTAGGAGCAGAGCGATCGCGAAAAAAGAGCTCTCGAGCGCGGAGGGCAGAGAACCAAAGTATGAAAGTTATATGTTTATATATATATATTTTTCATTATATAGTCGGCCGGGACATACGAAAAAAAATCTTTGGCGGACCGGACCCTCTTTTTTCAACTGGTCAACTATTATTTGGATGGCGAGACAATTTCCGGTCTTCTTGTCCGTCACAGAAGGCCGAAGCTGATCCTCAAATTCGGGAAGGGGTCATGGTTTGCGATTCCCTACCGAACCATACTCGCTCGGGGCACCACGTCATGGACATGACAAGAAAAACACCCCCCACCGAAATCTGCTGAAATTCATGGGTGGGCCGGGTACACGCGTAGCCTCCTACTCAGCAAGAAGAAAACGATTGCCGTTGACGTTCGACGTTTTTGGGACCCTAACGGCGAAAATGCGACAGAGAGAGAGAGAGAGGTAGACTAAAGAAAGGACTCGACAAGACGAGGCATGAACTCTCGAGAAGACACTCACTCTCATCCCTCTAGCTCACCGCAGTAAAGCTCGTGTGACGGACAGCGACATCCGATGGGCGCTCAGCAACAACAAACACGACGAAAGAAAAATAGTCGGCGTTGCCGAACTGTTATGGAAAAAAGTTGGTGGAGACTTTCTTTCTTTTCTGGAATGAAGCGGCAACAAAGAACACGACTGTCTGTGTAGACTAGAAGCACGACGGACGAACTATTATCTCAATGCGCTTGCCGTCGCGATAGATGCGCACCGCTACCGCTATACGAACGAGCAGACTGTTGTCAAACCTGACTACGATAACTTTACGACCATTGCAGCACATTCCGTATGACAGCAGCAACCGGAGCAGCAGCAGCCGCTTTTGTCTCTCACTTCCCGAAAAATGCCATTTATATTATTGTGTCGCCGCGCAAAGGCCGGGTCTTGGAGGTGGAACTCTCCCCCTCCCTCCCGGTACTAAGGAATCCACACGCTTCCTTAAGTAATAAGACCCAGGCTGACCATATTCCGTTCGTCGCCCAGCTTGGGCACAAACCTCCATGCCTTTCCATGCTTTGCTCAAGCTTTCTCGTTCGCCCGAGCACGCTTACCTCGGCTTAACGGTCGTTCCATATCCTGCTCTTTAGCCAGAGACACGCTTAGACCTTGACCATACTCTTCTCATTATTCAGCCTTTCCATGCCCTGCTCAAGCCTAGAACATGCTTTCCGACCTTCTGGTCTTCCCATGTCTCGCTCTCGCCAACAACATGCTTACCTCGGCTCACCCGGTCGTTCCGTGCCCTGCTGCTCCGCAGCCAGAGACACGCTTACCTTGACCCTACTTGTACACCATCATGTATGTCCTTTCCATGCCCTGCTTCAGCCTAGAACATGCTACCTCGGCTCAAAAAAAAAAAAAAGCGAACCGACGATGCTCTTGCTCTCTTTGTCTGTCTCCTCCCTTCCGTACACTNTCAGGGGGTTCTTCTCGCCGGTCGGCTCGCCGATGGACGGGGTGAACTCCGCTGGCACGTCGCAGATCTGGCAGGCGATCTTCGACTTGTCTCCTTCCTTGACGCGGTCCCGACCGAAGAGGTTGGCTGAAAAATGACAGGAGTCCGGGTCGTTCTGGACGTTGCCAGAGCACACGATCCAGGGGCGGCCGGTCTTCGTGTACTTCTTGAGGAGAACCTTCTGGTCCAGGGGGCAGACGAGCCCGGGGTAGACCTCTCCAACAGTCTTGAAACCGCCAGAACCAGCACCGTCAGAGGTCTGTTCGGGCTTGGCTTTCTTGGCAGGGGAGTTGTCTTTGAAGAATCGAGACATGCCCTTGTCGTTTCCGAGATGGAGGAGGAGGTGGTTGGATGTGGCGGGAGAGCGGGGGCACGAACAAATCGAGCTGGCGGGGGGTTTCTGACAAAAACAACCCGCAATTTCGCCGTTTCTCCACCGCCAAATTAGCGGGAAAGGCCGTGGTTGAAGTATCCCATGTTCTACAGCTAGCTGTGTAGCTGGCGGATGTAGTCAGCGCGTGTGTGTGTTGTGTAGTAAAACGATTACAGTAGTAGCAAAAGTAGGAAAAGTTTTCCCGAAAAAGAGAGCCAGCGAAAGAAGAGCCAGCAAAGCTTACCCACAACAAAGAGAAAAGAAGGATGCGCGCATTCCCGGCAACGCCGACAGCGCTCTGGAGACTACGCCTGTACCCTGCCGATGTTCTGCTGCTACTGTATGTACTGTACTGGACGGGAGGTCGTGGTTGAAGGGTGCAATGTTGATGTGCCACGTCTGCTGTGGAGTAGACTGAAAAGAGCCAGCACGTACGGACAAAATGCAACCAACCTCGGTGGAGGCCACCAGACAGGTTGACTACCGAGTTTTCCAATTATTTGCATTTATTTGCGGTTGCGCACCTGACAACCCCGACAGCACACCACTGCCGTACCCCGATAGAGCAGACAGACTGGTCTACGTCACATGTTCGAAAGACACGGTACACCACCAGCAGTCTGCTGCTGTGTCCAACAGCTCTCGGACAGCAGTTTCCCGGAAAAAAGAGAGAGCCAGCAAGATTTTTGTAGTTTCCTCTCTTCTTGTTGGCGAATTAGCGGGTGGGTGCACCTGGAATATCCCGACACCCCGACAGCATTCGCGAAACTGCTGCGTACCCCGAGAGCACTACACACAACTTTTTTTGTTCGGGTGTGGTCCTTGTCAGTGTGTATCTTCTCCTCTTCATAAACCCTCTTGCGTCGTGGGTTGCCTGTGTGTGTACACAGCAGGAGAGCCAACAAAATCGGTGAACGCACGCCGCCGAACGCTGCGAAGCGTGACGTCACAGAACCGGTCGCAGCGCGAGTTTGCACCCTTTGCTACCGCGACGCCGCGGCCGCCCCGATCGCGAGCCGCACGCTGGCAAGGTCCTCGCGTCTCAGGGCTATCGCTGCACGCGAGTCCCACACCGAGACGAGGTCTAGGAGCAGAGCGATCGCGAAAAAAGAGCTCTCGAGCGCGGAGGGCAGAGAACCAAAGTATGAAAGTACATATGTTTACTATATGATCACGTTCACAGGCGTGTTGTATCATACCATCATAGATAGTCTACCCGTGCACCTGCTGTAGGTGTGTTTATTTTTTGCGACACGCAGGAGCTGCTTGTGCGACAGCTGAAGTGGATGAACCTCTACGACCTGCAATTTTGAGGGAAGAGTGGCCTCTCCGTAGGGATGAGAGCAAGGCTATAATGTCCGCACGCCGGGGGAAAACACCGCGACACATGTGGACCAAATGTACTGGGTCAGGCCGGCAGACGAATCCTGGGCATACCATTGTGGCATCACGCAGGTTGTGAAAATATAAAATATATCCACACACGTAAAGATCAGCCACGAACGACGTGCACACGCCTACACAACCGCGTTACGGGTGCGGGACTATTTGGTGGGTTCAGGGCCAGCTAATTACTGCTGTAGTTGCAGCCTGCAGCGTGCGGTAAGATGTGGATCCTTACTGGATGCTGCCCCTGCTGTTGCTCACGAAAATATGTAGCCAGCTGGAAAATAGTAGGCGTGGTTCAGCAGTTGTTGTTGTTGTTGTTGACTTCACATGAAACCGTATGCCAGTTGCTAAATGCCAAAATCTAGCAAAGACTCTCGGCCCGTGGTCACGAAAGTGCTGGAGCTAAAAAAGAGCTCTCGAGCGCGGAGGGCAGAGAACCAAAGTATGAAAGTATATACTAGTATGTTTATAGCGCCCGCAGTGAAAAAAAATCTGTTGAGAAAGCAAAGCTCAACTTTTAAAGAAAAAACAGAAAAAGGGCTGAGAAATACAGCTCAATCTCGGCAGCAACATGAGAAACGCCCCAATCAGAAACATGATGTGGTGCGATACACCCATGACGTAGGAAACAAGAGATAGATAGCTGGGGGAACGTGTTCAGTAGGAAACGTCCCACCACTGCTGCTCCTTCGGTGCTCCCACCCCCCTACCTATAGCTGAAGAGTGCATACTTTTTGTGGGGGGGAGAGTGCTACTGCCACACATCGTGGACAACCGCATGGCGTCCGCTGTACGGGTTTGATGGCACTCGCCACCGCCTTTCTCGAAGGCTTGATGACGTGGATTGTCCTCACAGATCAAGTAGCAGAATGAGAAAATGCGAGAATCATCAGGAGGATGCGACAGTCCAAAGGAGTAAGAAATGTTTTTCAAGAAAATGGACGAACTAGGCTGGTCCTTCGACCCAATAATAAGGGATTGAGGCTCGACCTGATTTTGACGTTTCTTAACAGCGGGCGTTATCTGGATGTTTTAAGTATACTTATTATATTACAGTAGTAGTGGGTTCTGATGGATAAAGCACACGGTATTCCAAACGTATACATACCGCAACAACAGCCACGAGAATGTGGAGCGTAGATAGCCCACGATGATATAGCTGCTAGGCCCGAGGGACCGCATCCTGCTCGGGGTTGAGACAAACCTTCAACAGCTGCATCACTGCGGATCGCGGAACATCGAAGTTGTCGGAAGCGACCGGCATTCCCCCGGTGCCCATGGGCCTGAAAGTCCAAGATATTTCAGTGTCGGTCCGGGGAGTGTGGTATCTTCCGACTCTACCTCCTCACCCTAGCCATAACCAACGACACCAGCGAGCCCGTAACCCCTCAATAACATCATGCCTCCTCCAAAACTCGTGTAGAAGTTCTACATGTAGACCTAGTGTTGTGCGGCCTACATTGTTTTTTTTATGCTAAGGGACGAATGACAGTGGGATTTGTTTTCAGATGACCACGGAAGGGGTCTGCGTCGGCTTTTTTTTTTTTTTTGAAGAACAAAACGAAGACAAACACAATTGCAACATACGTTAGTACACATCGCAGCAGCAAGTGATTTGATTTGCTCAACAGCGAGATAATGCACATCATAGCAGTCAGTGACTTGAGTCACCCTCGTGCAACAGATCCCTAGCAGAAACAGCAGCAGCAGCAGCAGCAGCGGTAGCAGAAACGCTGTCGCCGCTACCGGTGTCCACGGCGGCGGTGGTTCCCTCCGGAACCGCTGGGGTTGACTCAAACAAGTCCTCACCACTATTGGATGAAGGCTGACCATTTGGCTACATGCACAGTCATCCGATGACTTCGAATGTAGTCAAATGGTCAGCCTTTATCAAATAAAAGATACACTCTCGGCTCGTAACCAATCCCAGTGGATCTGATAGGGTGTAGTGCTCTCCGGGGACGGACCCCGCGCCGGACGCTGCCTGAAAAGAACTGTGTCTTTTACTTGTTAAAAGTCATCCGATGACTGCTGTGAACGTAGTCAAATGGTCAGCCTGTGCCGAATAACCACCAGCTACAGCAACGTTGCTGCCGCTGACACTAAACGTCGGGTCAGGCAGTGAACCTAGCAGGTCAGCCGCGCTACCATCGCCACGGCCAGCTGCCGATTCAGAGCCAGCATCAGCAGAGGCGGTCGCAGCCTGGTGCTACTGCGGCGGGATCTGCTCCATCGAAGGCGGGAGGAACAATTGTTGCAGCAGCAGCAGCGGTGGGCTCGTGTGGTCCTACAGCTGGAGTCGTCTCTGCTTGCTCGGGAGTAGACTTGAAGTCCCCCCACGCGTCGTCTTTTGGGGGATCCATGCCCTCTCTCCTGTGTCTCCTAAGCATCGGGATTCTGTGCGTGCACAGCCAGCGGCGGTGCAATTGCCCTACCAGCGCGCAGAATACCTCTTCGACGTACCGTAGGGGGGTTCCATATGGAAGGTGGCTCTGGTTGAAGGCGACCGAGACATAGACAGAGGCAGGAGCGGAGAGCACAAATACAGTCAGTATGAGGCGTGGTGGGGCCGCCGTGTGTGCCGTAGGCTTCTGGCTTTGCTTCACGTCTTCGGGTGCCCTTATCCCCAGCGCAAAGTTCTTTGGCTCCAGCAGCGTAGCACGGCGGATGTCGACCATGCGGCGGAGAGTCGGGCAAAGGGGTACTACTTCTTCCTCGTCATCACCCACGCCTCCTAGCAGGGCTAGCAGCAGGGGCGGTGCCAGCCCGGCCCACAACGATGCTGGCGGAATCGGTGAGAGAGAGAGGGAAAACGCAGGCGAAGGAAGCGCTGCTATGAGGCTTGTGTGCTGAGTGGAACATTCCAATAAGATTGCTTGTTGGTCTTCGTTGATAGCAGCTGTGCCCCCTGCCGTGTCATACATCCGCATCTCTCTCCTCCAGCAGGGTTGATTTGATTTTTTGTTCTCGTCTAAATTAGCTATCTGGAGTCGATGCTACGGACCCACAGGTACATGTTTTGTCAACAGGACTTCTGATGTCAATGTCGCGAATTCATGTACAGTTAGGAGACCCTCGCGTGCATGACGGCTACCCATTAGCCTACGGGCCCATTGATTACATGTTTAGGCTACAGCAGTGGCGTAAGGGTGCGGGTCTTGGCACGGATCGGCTACATGGCACAGGCCGGGGTCTTGGCACAGGGCGTGCGGAAACAAGTCGGGTTTCACAAGGCAAGGAAATTATTTTATAATCGCACAGGTATCATTCACTTCGTACGGGGGCGTGCGGAGACCTCGATGCCTTCGGCGAGGTTGAGTGATACCATGGTATCCAGCTTTTGTCGCGGGTCACTACGACCAAGCAAGGTACATAGCTTGTGTCAGGGGCTCCACTGCTGTACTTTGGTGCAAGTGATGTTGTTCAACATTCTGGCATGTTTGTCAGAATTGGCAAACGGTTTCTACTTAGTCAACCAAGAACGCGTATAAACCACACGACCACAACCAACTACGGTGTTACGAAAAATACGGACTCCGCGCTTGCACCCTCTGACATGGTAGCCAACGTGTTGCTTGTGTGTGGTGTTGTGTGTGAGAATTCACCTCTGTGTTGGGGAATTTCAAGGTAAATAGCCGGCTCGCCGATTCCCACTTTGATTTCGCCGCATGTTACTTGGCTGCCTGTGTTTTGTGTGTTTTGAGGTGGTGTGCTATTGTGTGTGTCTGTGTTCGTTATGTTGTGGTCCTGGTGATGCAATACCTGCACACGCACACGAAGTGCTGGTGTTATGTCTGCTGTGATTTGTTCAGGATTACACACATCGGAGTCTTGGCGCAGGGGTTCGCGTTCGAAACACCCCACTCGCCACTCTGTACTTACTCAGAATCGCACGGATCGGAGTCGTCGCACGGGGATGTGCGTTATATTGTCAGGACCAACTATATCAACTATTTAATTGAAGTCATGTCCCGCACAGGTATCGGGTACATGGCACGTATCGGCGTCTTGGCACCCCTGTGCGATAGAATAACAGATAATGACAACATTTTAAAAGACGATCGCGTAAGTGTGCCAAGACCCGCATCCAGTGGCTTTCTTATCTATCTGGAGTCGATGTTGCGTTACTATGTGGTGAAAGCGCTCCTGGGATCCTCGCATGCATGGCGTTTATCCATTAGCCTACGGACCCATTTGTTGCATGTGTAGGCTAGTGGCTTTCTATCTATCTGGAGTGTAGGCTTATGGATATCCGTCATTCATGCACGCGAGGGTCTCCTCACTCTGCACAATTTCGCGGGTTGACATTAGAAGCCCTGTTGGTAAAACATATATATATATATGGGTCCGTGGGCCGATGGATATCCGTCATTCATGTACGCAAGGGTCTCCTCCTCACTCACTCTATGTATTCGCGAGATTGCCATTGATCAGAGAAGCCCTGTTGACAAAACATGTATGCGGGTCCGTGGGCTGCTAATGGATAGACGCCATGCGAGGATCCTTCACGTGCGGGGTTGGGTTGTATTCGCTTTCCTGTCCCTCGGTAAGCATCAGTAGTTAGCATGGGGCCCACTTCATCACCCTCACATATATCCGCGTCCCCATGCCTGTGCCCCACTGGTGTTGGATGTAGTATCGATTTTCGATATATCGTATCGATTTATCGTATCGATGTCGGATATCGAAAACATTTGAACTTTTCGATATTTCGATATTTCGATATCGATACAGTAGGGGGCCCTCTATAGTGTCGGTATGTGTTCAGAGAGCAAAGCGGCACTATACCGGGCACCGGCAGTATTCAGTAAGGGGCCCTCTATCGTGCCTGACCGGCACTATTGAGGCTTCGGATTTCCCTCAATAGTGCCGGATCGGCACTATTGAGGAGGTGTTGATTTCATGGTGCAGCGCTCAAGCTTTGCGGGGCCAACAGAGTACGATGTGGATCGTGGATCGAATATGTGTGTATTACCGTGGACGTATAAGTCCTCGTTGCCCTCCTTCGATGTTGCCAGATAAAACAAGACAACAGAGAACCACGACACCAAGCGCACCGCACGAAAAATAAGCGACCATTACATACTACCACAGATATTCTCCCCGCCCTCACTACGTAGCAGCAACTCTCTCATGTTTGCCTGGCGCACCCCTTGGATGTTGCAAGAACGAATCAAAACAACCCGAAGAACACAAGCACTACAGGAAGCGCACCGCGAGAAACAAAAACAGCTATTGCTACCTACCACAGCTGTGCCCGCCGCCCTCGCAACGCAGCAACTCCCTCATGTCTGCCTGGCGCACCCCCTTGGATATTACAAGAAACACACAACAAAAAGAAAAGCACGACAGGAAGCGCACCGGAAGACAAGCAAACAACCATTGCTACAACAACTGTACTCCTCAACCTTTTAGCAATAACAAACTCTCTCATGTCTGCCTGGCGCACCCCCTTGGATATTACAAGAAACACACAACAAAAAGAAAAGCACGACAGGAAGCGCACCGGAAGACAAGCAAACAACCATTGCTACAACAACTGTACTCCTCAACCTTTTAGCAATAACAAACTCTCTCATGTCTGCCTGGCGCGACCGCTTAGCGGAATGCGCTGCAATCATCGCCATCTTCACTTTCGTTAGGAAGAACGCCGCGTCTCCGTTGCCACTCTCATCTGCTGCCACTTCCAGGACGCTGAAGTGAGGCGACAGCTCAGCAAAAGCGGGTGGAGCACGGCGCTCGGGCCCCGTGTTGTCATCGCCACTTCCCTCCTCTTCTTCTTCCTCCTCACCGCCGGTAGTCACGTGCGTTCCGGCCAGCAGTGCCGCCATTTCGTCCACTGCGTCCAGTCGAAGAGCCTCTGCCACCTCATCGTCGTCCTCGATAGTAGCCCACCCCTGAATCGCGCTCACCGCTTCTCCCTCGATCGGCTTTCCGGGTTCGATGTCGAGTTCTGCGAAGAGCTCGCTGATGTCCTCGTCTACGGTGGTGCTGGCTCCCTGCCTGTGCGCGTCGCCGACGCTCGTGCTCAACTTGTTGACGGTCTCCGTGAGAGCCTTCAAGTCAGGCTCGGCGATGCTGAACCGGGTCTTTCCGTGTTGTTTGGTGAGCTCAGCCGCCATCTCCCGAGGAAGCGTGTCGGCCTTGACAAAGCACCTGGTCCCAGGTAGCAGAAAATGCAATGCACCCGTTTTTGGTTGGATAAGCGATGTTGGACGGCAGTGACTAAGAATGACTCATACGGATGCGAGACAGGACCCTTTCGTAGAAAGCAAAAGGGGCATGTCCGGATGCTGCAATACTCAGTCGAAAAAAAGGAAACCTTTGCGACACTATCCGTACAACCGTCCCCACGTATCGTACCACCAAAGCCACGCGCACTTGCGGGAGCTAATAAATATACCAGCAATACGACATGTTCAAACCTCACCTGGCGATATCCTGGGCGGTGACGCTGGCCCATGCTTTCTCGAGAAGTTCAGCGGCGTCCCGCACGTGAGGTTGGTGCCCTTGCGCCAGCCCCATTGTCCCGGCCTTCATCTTGCGGGCTTTGGCCTGGGCGCGAAGTGCGTCCGCCACCAACATGGTTGATGTCTTCACATCGAGCAGCTCCTTCCTGTAGTTGACCTTCGTCTTGGCGATGATTCCCATGTCCATGGGCTGGTGTACGGAGGTACACAGCGGAGGGTAGAACTTGACGGTAACTTGACCCCGATCGTCCACTAGATCACCGTGAGATGAACAGCCGTCCATGAGCAGCAGCATAGGTTCGTGAGTGAAGCGCCGAACGAACGGGAGGAAGACTTGAAGCCACCACTTGAGGAACGTCGCGGAGTCGGACCACGCGTTGGCCTGGGAGAAGTACTTCAGAGGTGAAGCCGTGTCCTTGAAGCAGCGGGGTTCCTTTGCCTTCCCGATGATGGCCATGTCCACCTTCGCAGTGCCGTCGGCATTGGCGCACATGATTGCCGACAGCCGATCCTTGAAGTTCATGCTCTTTGAACCCCGCGCCGTCTTCCGATCCTCCGAGGTGGAAAGGTACGTGCGCCTGGGCATGAGCTTCCACTGGATGCCTGTCTCGTCGACGTTGAAGATGAACCTAGCCGGGTACTTCGCGCAAAGGGCCCTGACTTCCTCCATGCCCGCCTTGATGGCCTCCTTGTCGACGCTACCAGCCTCGCCATGAAGTCTCACACTCTGGATGTTGTTGCGCTTCACGAAGTTCCTTGCCCACTTATCGCCGGCCTTGAAGTCCTGGATCCTCGCCCTTGCCCCAGAAGTAGTGGTGCTAGCCAGCAGGGTTGCCCTGGCGGAACGGCCGAAGCTTCGAAGGACCTCGCGTGTGACGGGCATCTTGGCCTCGCGGCCTTTCTCGAGTAGATCAAGAGCTATCTCATCCACCTGTAGCAAAAAAAACAGTAAACAACGCAGAGGGTGTGCAGAAGATCTTACTTTTAGTTTCGAGCATTAGCATGTGCATCCTACACTGCGCAGCGCGGAGGTGGGACGACACAGCAGTCGTACCTTACAAGAGAGACAAAAAAATAGAAGAGGAATTATGTATGTACTACTGTACATTAATACGGAGTACTGGTACATAAAAAAAAAACGAAAAGGAAAAGACGCAAATAGGGACACAGACATCAACAGCGGACCCTAGCCACACAGAAAGGAAAGGACGACGAAAGCGGACATACATACATATATATGTGAGAAGACCGAGAGAGACAAACAATGAACGACGAAGAGGGGGGAAAAAAAACAAGGACGAAAAAAAAGGCAAGCGAACGGCGGACCAGGGTCGGAACAATTTTGAAAAAAAAAGGCGGGGAAAACAAAGCTCACCTCCGGAAAATCTCCCCTGCGCGCGGTTTTCTGGGTGCCGCTGCCTGCAGCAGCCGCAGCCCCCACCTTCTTCCGGTCAGCCTTTACCGTCCTAACAAACCGCTCCGAGCACCCGAAGCGGTCTGCAATCTCTACTTAAGAGATCTTCGCATCCAGCAGCTTGAGCATCTCAAGCTTCTTGTTGTTGTCCGGGCGCGCACGAGAACCCCCCTTCTTGCTCCCACCGCTCTTGACCTTCTGGCGTTTAGATGGTCCCGCCCTAGTACCCGCAGCTGATGGGCGTTTAGATGGTCCTGCCCCAGCACCATCAGCTGCTGTCGCTTTGCGCTTGCCAGTCCTGGCGACGCACGCGCTGCAGATGCGGTGCTGCTCGTTGTCGTCAAACACGCTGCCGCAAATGCCGTGGAGTCGCCCGCCACATCCTCCCTGGCAGGTGTGGCCATGAGGGTCTTGCGGCGTTTCGTTCTGTTGAAGGCACAGTTCACCTTCCGCGCAGGGCATGGTGCGCCTCTGCGTAGAGCTCTTAGGGTCTGCAGAAGCAGGTGTACACTCTTTTCGGTGTGGCGTCTGTCCTCTGGCGTGTGTGTGTGTGCGTGTGTGTGTGTGTGTGTGTGTGTGTGTGTGTGTGTGTGTGTCCACAGCCGTAGTGAACCGGCACTATTGGGGGGCACAGCGGCGCCCAACCGGCACTATAACGGGCCCGCCCTCAATAGTGCCGGACCGGCACTATTGAGGGCGCTGTCTGTGTCCAGAAATTTTACCGGCACTATACCGGGCCCCGGCACTATTCAACCGGCACTATAGAGGGCCCCCTACTGTACGAGAAATCGATAAATACTATACGGAACCCCTGATGTTCCACACGGAACACCCACAGCTGTACACCACACAGTATGCAGCAGCTACACGCAGTGAAATGTGCGCATTCAACGAAGTAGCTGCAGCTGTTCATTTATCTCTCATTATTGTGCCAATTATCTCTCATTGTTGTGAGAGCTTGGCTTTTCTGCGACAAGCAAGCTTGCTTTTTTTGTTGCGGCGTGCGATACCGCTGAGCTCTCTTGAAGCGTAAGTAGTGTACTACAGTAGAATAGTCAACTGATGAATATGATGTCGATTTTTCGGTGTAGATGTCGTTGTTGTTGTTTCTGACATTAGCTCTGTAGTCCACAAAAAATAGGGAGCCCGTGGTCTCAAAACCCGGCACATACGACGCCGCGGGGAAACAACACAAAATTAGGGTGCAAACCACTCGGAACAAGAAAACAAAATGATATTAAGAAAAGAACAGGTATCACATCGACTTTTCGAACAAAGAGCCCTCGGAAACCGATCAAAATAAAACAAAAACAAAAATAACAGAAAAATAAAGGAGGACGCTTCCCACACCCGCCCAAAGAAAAAATCAAAGGGTAACGTACCAGCACCAGGCACTACGCACCAGGGCATGGGAGTAACGGAGCAAACAGGACAAAAAGGCGGCAGATGGGCAGACAGCCAGCGTACAAAAACAAAGGCAACAGCAAAAGCGAGATCAAGGCACCCAACACAGCAGAGCAGGCAGGGAGGACATGAAAAAAAGAAACACAGAACAGAGGCCGAACGCAATACAAAGAACAATTCCTTCTCTGTGTATGTAGTTAGCCGCCGTGAGCGAAGTTTGTCTGTGTGTGTACATAGTATAGAAGATTATAATATTTGGCAAGACTTCACCCCCGCTGCAGAAAGGCCAGTGTTGCTGTACGTACTGTAGCTTGTTTCTCTTCACACACGACCAGCATACAGATGGCGCCCGCACTTAAGAACCTCTAGTTTCGGCCGAGCTGATCATCCTCTTGTGGGCTACAAATGGCCGCTGTAGGATTCTCAACCGAGCTCACAAATGGTGCTCAGGTTCTTAGGTTCTGATTTTTTGCGAGTCTCAGTTTCTTAACTGTTAAGTTCTTGAGTGCGGGCGCTATCTGTGGTCAATGTACTTCTATGTTTTCTCATTCCTTTGTTTCCAAGCGTACCGCACCTACAGCCACGAGCGTGGGGAGCGTTCTCCACGAGAACTGATCTGCTAGTCCCGAGGGACCGCATCCTGCTCGGGGCTGCTTCCTAATGGATGTTTTGGCTAATGGGTTCCAGGGTATTGTAGCATCTGCGCGAAGCACACGGTATTCCAAGCGTACCGCAACTACAGCCACGAGCGTTGGGGGCGTTCTCCACGAGGAACGAGCGTGGGGGGCGTTCTCCACGGGAAAATAGCTGGTAGTCCCGAGGGACCGCATCCTGCTCGGGGTGGAGACAAAGCTTCCTTAGAGACAAAGCTTCCTCTTGGATGTTTTGGCTCGTGGGATCTGACCATGTGATGCTCCACGAAGCACAGGGTATTCCGCCCGAACCGCAACAACAGCCACGAGCACGTGGAGCGTAGATACCCCCACGGTGATGTAGCTGCTAAATAGGCCCGAGTGACCGCATCCTGCTCGGGGGTTTTGACAAAAATTCCACAGCTGCATTACCGTGGATCACGGAACATCGAAGTTGTTGGAAACGACCCGCGTTTCCACGGGTCCCCACGGGCGGGAAAGTCCAAGATATTTCAGTGTCGGTCTGGGGAGTGTGGCATCTTCCGCAACCTACCCCCCTTAACCTTATCCCTAACCAACCCCGAAGACACGAGCCTGTAACCCCTCATAAATAGTTTTTTTTTTGAAAAAGTGTGGTCCGTTAGGGGTACGCTTTTTATTTTGTTTTGCAAAAAAAAAGCTGTTTAGAGGGATCGTGTGTGGAGTATGTGCGCACGAGAAAAAGAATAATTTTCATGCACAGGGGCGTGAAAATTTAGCCATTGCTGTCTGGTGTCTGGTGTCCGCGCGCCCTAAATACCCAGCAGACTCGAGCCCATTTCACCATCTCGCCACCAAATTGCAAACTAAAACTTGCGCACAACAAGTAACATTTTGCCCGAGCTGTCCCACTCGCTACCTTTGCAATCCGTGGTCGGTGTCTCGAGATAGCACACCGTTTGTGCAAATATATATGTCACATGGACGCATCCCCGGGAGGCGTCGTCATTTTTGTTTTTCTTTGGGCAACAAACTACACGCACGCAAGAAGAAACCACGACGCACTGCCGTGCTGCACACACTGCTGCTGCTACTGGCAAGACACGCACTACACAGAGACAGGGAACATGGACAAGGGGGGCGGGACACACACACATACTGCTGTTGGCGACGGCGGAGGAAGCGGGGAACGTTTGGTTGGTCTGGGGTTCATCGCTGATGATGTTGTTGTTGTTGTTTCCGTTGTTTGTTGTTGTTGTTCAACGCTGCCGGCCTTTTTTTCGCCTTTTTTTCTCTGGAGAGAGAGGGAGTCCCACCAACCAGCGTGTGTTGCACACACCACACAGCGAGAGCGGGACGGGAGCAGGGTGTGCCCTATACTACTGCTGCTGCTAGCTTTCGGCGGAGGAAGCGAGAGGAGAGATATTGATTGGGTCTCTGTGGGTCCATCGGTTGGTTGTTGTTATTGTGTTGCGACGCGGCGGGAGGGAGCGGCCTCCCCCTGCTCTGGAGAGAGGCTCACGTACATCGCAGCACGGAACCAGTAACACATCACGCTCGTTCCTAGACGATGTAGTACCACTGCTGTGCTGTGCACCTCTCTACACTCATTGTGGGCGAGAGGGTGTGTCGCCTCTGCTGCTGCTGCTGTTGCTGTTATCTAAAGCGGTGGCGGAAGCGTCCTGTTCAAACAATCAGCAGCAGCAGCAGCACAAGCCGGGGAATTGTTCAACGTTTTTTTTCCCTCTCTAGCTGATGACGATGGATAGCACCCCCCCCCTCACGGCTGACGATGGATACCACCCCCCTCGCTAGCTGATGATGGACACCACCCCCCCCTCTAGCGAATGATGATGGATACCACCCCCCTCTCTAGCTGGTGATGATGGACCGCCCCCCGTTCTTCTGTAACAGACGCACGAGCCTACTGCAGGTACTTTTGTGCAACCACCACAAAAAACTATTCCACCTCCAACTCTAGTAAATATTTTCCCTCCTGTAAAACGTGTGTAACAGGTTTAGAGTTGCGCGGCGTAATTATTTTTTTTTCATGCTATAGGGGACGAATGACGCTGGGATTTTTTGTGCGTTGACCCACGGAAGGCGTTTGCGACAGGTTTGGAGGACCAACAATACGACGACAAGCACAATAGCAACGTGCGTTAGTACACATCGCCGCAGTCAATGATTTGATTTGCTCAACAGCAACATTATGTGCACACCCACAGTAGTCAGTGATTTGATTCGCCCGGCGTTGACCACTTTTTGTTACCCCGTACAGGCTCTCTGTTCTTGAAACGAAGTTTCTCAAAGAACACCCGCCGAAGCACAGCACGACCGGCATCATCGTCGACGTCTGACCCATCATCTGAATCGTCTGGCACTTCGTCGGTCATTCATCTCGGACGACTTCGAATACCTCAGTCGAGGAGGGTCGACCTCACCACTCTAAGGTAAGCATGTGTTTTTCGACAAGAAATGCTGTACAATAGCTTCCATCCTGTGAGGTAAGCATGTGTTTCTCGACAGTAAGTGCTGCACAAAAGCTTCCATCCCTTCGTCACCTCTCCTATGCGTTCGTGTGTGTGTGTTTTCGTCCTTCTTATTATGGCGACAGTCGCCCCATTCGTCGTGTTCAGCACATATGTAGAGGACTACAATTTTTTTATGTATTCGTTTATTCATAAAGAGATTCGTGTCAAGTTCACCACAACATGTAGCATTTCTTTCTCTCCCTTTCGTTTTTTTTGCTTGTTTCCGTGTTGTCCACGTCATGATAAGCGGTATCATGTTTTTCTCCTTGTCCTTCTTCGTTGTAATCTATTATGATTTTCCATTATGCACGCCCGTCCCCACGGAGATAAGGCGGCGGGGGAGGGGGAGGGGAGGCAATATTGTTTTCGTGGGTTGCTATGTTTTTTTTTTTTTCATTTTTGTGTGCTTTTTTTCCGTTCCTGCTCTCCTTCAGCTCTATAGTTGCAGCGGTCAACAACCAAACGAAGGGGGGG
>CACKRE030000515.1:174232-188971 GCA_902602495.3 Ectocarpus sp. CCAP 1310/34 | reverse complement strand
GGGGGGGGGGGGGGGGGGGGGCAAGAATCGTGTATGGGACGCGGCTTGTCTGAGGCAACCGTGTTGGTATGCTGTACCTGGATGTTTCGAGGCCGAGGCTGCTGCCTATAAGAGACAATCGTCAACGCAAGAGACACCAATGTTGCTCCAGTTTGCTGAGGGCATCTAAACCACTGCAAGGCATCCCATGGGATGATTTGTCGCGCCTCCGGCGTTCAGCGTGAAAGAGCACGTGGTTCGGAGCTTCCGACAGACAGTGATCTTGACAAAGACAGATTTGTTTTTTGTGGCGGTGAGACCCCGAGCGACCGTCATGGTCTCTTCGGAGTAAAATCGGGGAGATAGCAGAGGGGGAACAGGTTCGGCACAAATTCATCACCAGGCCCCAAACTAAACCAGAAATGAACGACAGTCCATAATTCCCAGTTTTCCCCCTAATAGGGCGGTAAAAGGTGGAGAGAGCAATAATAAGCATCAGCAGAGGGCTGTCCCAGCTTACCTCTCTTTTGTCATCCATCTGCGGCAGTTGAGGGCATGTCGCAGCGGAACAAGGCACGCAGGGCGGCTGTCTGCTGGCGCAAGGACCCCCCCAAAGCGGTAGACCGTCCGTCACGCCTCGCTCACAACCGATCCAGACAAAACGTATTTGTCGCGACTTATTTTTTGTCTAGGTTAGAGAATGGGATCGTGCAATGATTCCCCATCATCGGCACCAAACCTTTTGTACTCTGCGGAGTATCAAGGGGAGCATCGTAACCACAACGCCGCGTAACTGCGTTGACAATAAACGCACAAACTTCGGGCAGAAAAATGTTCCGTTGCTGTCTTGCCATCAAACACACAAACTAGCCGGCAGAGAGAGACCCACCGACGCTGTTTTCCTTTTCTATATTTACAAAAACAACACAGGCTTTTCTTCACGCGCCTACAGGAAGCACCCCCGTTCACCAGACACGTTGCTGGACATCCCCGTTATCGTAACACCCGCACCCGCCTTTGTACCCGCCCCGTAGACTCGACCATGGCGCCCCCGGCTGTCTTACGCGGGCGTATCACATAGTCTATATTTCATATATATCTGTTTGGGTTCTTCAACGCCAACAGCAGCAGTACTGTAGGTTGCGCTTGAGTTCCTGCAACCATCAATGTTGTTCAAATTCCTCTGCAACCCTTGGAGAGTTAGCGATCTAGCAGGTCGTGCCTCGTTGGATGCTAAGCGCTAGAAATAGGTTCCACCCCCACCTAGAAAAAAGCAGGTTAAGACTACCTTTCGGCTCTCACACTTCCGATTCTAGAGAGAGAGAAAAGGTTGCTATCTGCGTGTGATGACCGAAACACCTGGCAAAACCACGATCAATCCCACAATCTCTCAAGTCATTTACAAGTACGAATAGAGTCAGCTCTCTAACATCACAGTTAAATCATTTTTCTGTAGGAAAGCGGCACACACGACCCACGGAATACACACCGCTTCCCGCTCTCTCTCTCTCTCTCTCTCTCTCTCGCATATCACTCAAATCCCGCATGTCCAAAACCCACTCCCTAACTTTATTCCCATCGACAGGTCGATTCCCCCCGGCCTATATTTTTTCTCCCACCAAAGAACTCCTTACGCCCCCCCGCTGGCAACACTGAAAGGGTCAGCGCAAGACGGGCAAGCACGTCAACAAGTGGTCGACTGCCGGACTCGGCGACAGAAAGAGCCGGCGGGCTCTGGCATGAGCGCTCAGTCAGGTTCTCAAAGCATTATCATATCCCCAACGTTTATTTTGCACTTCGCGCACGGGGTGAAACAACACTTTGGACTCGGGTAGATATAGCTCCAACGACAAAACACACCAAGCTGCAGGAGCACGCGATTGTGCGATATGAAAATGACAACGACTCACATCACGTACAGCGTCAGATTGCACAGCAAGAACAAACATTCCACAAAATAATATACATGAACGGCAAATCGGCCAGGTTTTAGTCCTCTGCCACACGGCCACTACCGTACCTTCAACCAGCACGGATCATAGTACAGCAGCGGTCAGCGGCGCTTGGGAACACGACAGCAAAGAACATGAGGGTTCATACTTGTCAAAACTTAAGCACTTGGAACTGCACCCCCATTGCCTATAGTATTACACAACGTAGCTGCCGATAAACCCACAAAAGGAACCAACAACCCCCAGGGTTGGGCAAAGTAAGACTCGCGGGCGCTTGCTATCAATATACCTGTCCCGCTTTGTTGAGCTCGAGCCAAACCACATCGAGAAACAAACACGAAACTAGCCTAGGCTTGATTCCCCCCTCCCTTGTTCCAGACCAACAACGACGTTGATCCCAGGACTTTTAAAACCGGGTCACTTTTCTGCCGAAAAAGCCTTGACCCGCCACCAGGACTCAACGCGCAGGTGCACATTCCCCCCGGAACAGAAAAGGAATAAAAATCAGCCCGCCGGGGCCTCCGCAACAAATAGCATGCGCCTTGACAGCGATGGAACTTTCACTCCCCTTCGCATACACGTGTGCAGCCCTTTCTCCTACTCTGTACGGCTTATTCCTTTGTCGGCTACCTCTTGGGTGATCCGCAAGCCCCCCTTCCACATGCGGGTGCAAACAACACCTACGGCGAGCGTTCGTGACCAGTGTTCCGCAACGACTGCCGTCCTTTTCCTTTGTCAGCCGGCTAGCGCGGTCGATGCCACCTATCTAAAGAACGATTAACGATATACACAGACGGGGAAGTCCCGCCGAAGAGAAAAAACCGTGTCCGCGTTGACTACTGTCCCGCTATACGGCTGAGATCTCCTTCACTAGCGCGGTCGATACCAATCTAAATTAAACACACCCACACACGAAGCATGTGTACACACACACCTTCCCTCAACCTCGAGCAAATTTCAACATGACGGCTCTGTTACCCTGTTGTTTACAGCAAGTCCACCCGCCCGTGTTGTGTATGACTGCCAAAGCGCGAACCGACATCACGGTGACCTCCCCCGTCCGACGCGGCGCTATATGATCCGCCTTCGAAGGCTACGTTCAGCGTCACAGTCTTCATCACCATCCTCTTCGTGGTTGCAGCTGATGATGATGACGCAGTTGCTGCTGCTGCTGCCGCTGCTGCTTCCACTGCTGTGGCTACTTCTGGTTCTGGTAGCTGGCGTGCCTTTCCAACGCTCGATGCGGAAAACGTGCTCAGAACAAAAAAAAAAAAAAACATTACCCTGCTCAGGTAGCACCCGAGACGCCGCGTCCACGCACAACAGCCTCCACCCACCTCCTGATCCTCCTCCTCTGCTGCTGCTGCTGCTGCTGCTGCTTCTGTTACAACCAAGTTGGCGTCCGTTGCCAGCACCAGATGTGGAACCAACGCCAGAACCCAAAAACACTTCATCACTGCTGCCCAGCACACCAGATGCTGCGTCCACGCATCAAAGCCTTCACCTTCCTCCTGTCCCTGCTGCTGCTGCTGCTGCTGCTGCTGCTGCGACGAGCCTGCAACGTCGCGCCATTGGCATTCTCCCTTCCTTCCCTTTCGACGCACACACCGTGGGTTTCAACACCTGTGCGCCTTCTCGCCGGTCCATCGTCACCTTGTGACCCCGGTGCCCGTGCGGGGCGGGGTCGTAGGCGTGCCCTGTTACGTGGGCAAGGCACGACAAAATCAACCGTCAAAAGGCGCGTTTCCGGAGGGGGCTTATCAGAGCATATGTCATCAAGGCGTCATGCAAGATGAGAGTAGAGCATGTGTTGGTGTGGACCAGCTGCCAGCTGCCATCAGTGGCATTTCCAAAGCGCGAACGGATCACACGGCCAACGCATTCTTGACTGCAAGAGCCCATCGAACCTCAACAAGCCACGAAGAAATAAATGCAAATCTGCGTGCAGTCTTATCTCCCGCTGTTGGCACCTTTTACCACTGTCTCGTGCCGGGTCAATTTGCAACAGTTGCTTACAGTCTCTTGCCTCTGTGGCGAAAACAAATCAGTCCTGAATATGAACATGTATTTAGTGTCATTTAGCTGAATACAACGTCACACAGCCGTTTTCAAGGTAACCGTTGATTTGTTTTTCTTGCTAACAAACAAAAACACAACAAGCTCATCTCTTCCACGGAGATGAGGGTTCGGGGCAGGTGAGCAATAAACGCTTTTCAACGTGAACATACATCAAACGGCGATAGCAGTACTCACCGCGCTGTGACCATCCCACTCGGTCGCCCAGCCCGAATTCGCCGCCCCTGCCCCCCTCTGAGGTGATCGAGGGAAATTAAGTTCGTCCCAGCTTAAGTCTTCCGACCATACCTCCGACGGGATTAGGGAGGGTGATCGGGGTCGATATTCGCCGTAATGCTCACTGCTGCTAGCGACGCTTGCGGGCGTTCTGACGCGCGCCGGGGGAAAGAGGGCCGGCAGATGTGCATGCTGTGAGGAAAGGCAACATAACCAGCGCAACCAGGAAAACCAAGCAAACGTCCACCGAAAACATGTGCAGCACGATCATTCGCCACCACTAACCTAGGAACCACCATACCAAAGCAGAACCAAACAAACGTCAACAACCGTACAGTATCTATCTCCAGCGCCGGCCCTTTCCTTTCTTGCTCTTTGTTCCATCTATTCTGCACGTCGGTGTTCGCACTTTTCGAAACGATATCCGGGCGCACCAGCCGCCGGGGTCACACAGGACGTTACTGCCACCTTCTGTACATCTTTTGGATCCACCGTATCTGTGGGCACGCAACCCAGGCCCCCCAAACAAACGCCCAAGCTTTGAGCCCAAGCTGGGGCACCACAAGCGCCCGCACCTATACGTTGAAGAGTAGGACGGCATCCCCACGCCGCTGCTCCAGCCGCCCACACTACCGCTCCCGCCGCCGTCGCTCGCGAGAGACGGGGACCGGGGCGGGGTTGACAATCCCCGCCGCCGCCGCGCCGGCGACCGCCTTAGCGGTGACGGCATCATCATCCTCCTGCGGCCACCACCGCCGTCGTCTCTGCTGCTAGGGTCGGCGTCTCTGCCGTAAGCGTCGCCGATGGAAGAACGACCAGCGTCCGAGACTACACGGGACCGGGTGTCGTCGTCGTCGTTGTCCTTGGGAAACGCGAAGGCTGGGCTGCCAACGCCGCCGCCGCCGCCGCCGCCGGTGGGGGCTGCTGCAGTGGAGGAGATGCGAATGTCTGACTCCGAGCGGGCGCGTGTCCTGCGGCGAAGGTTGGTCTTGAGTTGGCCCGCGACCTGCATATTTTCGTTATCGCGGGGGCGGGTTCGAACGGGGGTTTTGGGGTGGGGAGGCAAGACGCCGAAAGAGAATAAACTGTTGTTGCCTTTGATGCTGTTGTTGCTGCTGCTGCTGCTGCTGCTGCTGCTGTCGTCGTCGTCGTCGTTGTTGTGGCCTTCACATGAAAAACCGTTCGGGTCTCTGCAGAACCTGTTCTTAGAGTGTGAGGTTCCCTGGCTGTTCGCCTGCCTTCACAAGCAGCTGGCCACTGCTGTTCAGGAAGCGGCTAACGAACAAATCCTGGCGTAGTGAAGGTTGTTGTTGGCGCTGCTGGTGCTGCGGTTGCTGTTTCCATATTTGTCACGACCACAAAGGCCTCTGGCCTTTGCCCAAAGTTCCCGCATTCACACGAGATGAAGAGGCAAGCAGATGTGCGTCACATTCTGTTTGTGATGTGGTTGGCAATGTTGTTTCATGCCCGTTGGCGATTCTGACCTCCAGGATCATGCGCCTGAAGGCATGTGGCCAAAAATGACGAGGCAAGTGACAGAAAAACAGCAGAGCGTGCACTCCAGGACACAGACAAAGGTGCTGCTATTTATTCCCCATACCAAAAGGAGCAGTATTCTTGGCCGAGGCAAGGCCTTGCACGACGTTTTGCTTCCCCAACAAACACAAAACAATTGCAATCGCTTTCCACAAATAACCTGGATGCACCAGGGCTTTGTGCCAGAGCACCCAATACTTGCTTGCGTGCGTTGTGCACGTCCCAAGGCCATGTGTCGCCCGGCCCCTAGCAATGAGTTCCTCGGTAAATACCAGCCCTTCTTACTTCGCCCGCGCCCGCGCACGTTTGTACACCCACCTACATGCACGAAGCTTCCGACCAAAAAGTTTGCGACATGACGGAATTCGAGGGTCATGCAATTTCGAACAACCTGTACTTTCGCACGTCGGTCGTCGTACCTTCAAGGCCATGTGTCGCCCTGCCCGGCGCTGTATGACGATCGAAGCCTCGTGTAGGTCCTTAGATCGCCGCCGTCCCTCATAGCTCCTGATAAACACCGCCGCTAGCCGTAACACCCTGGTAGCTCTGGGAACCGCACGGACAGCGACGGCTAGCACTCGCATCGCGCGCACCAGAGTCCCGATAACCTTGGCGTAACCGAGAAGCTGGAGCAAGGGAACGATAGGGGCAGCAAAGGGTACAGCGGGGTTCACTAACAGTTGGGCCGGTAAAATGTGCAGCTGTGTGTGGAAGAAGGTCGCCATAGTTGTGACAGCCTAATCCCACAGCTCAGAAGAGTACCGTAGATGACATAAGATAACACACCCCCTGGACCGATTTTCAAAGCTCGATTACTCCACTACGAAGAGGATGCATACACGAAACGATACATTTTCGAAAAGCTCTCGACGAGACGGTTCCAACGCCGCCGTTTTCGGCGCTGTGACTGTTCCTGCAGTTGAGAAATCGAGCTTCGAAAATTGGTCAAGGGGGTGTGCTATCTTGTGTCATATACGGTAGGGATACATCAAGGAGAAAGGCGGCAACACCAAAGATAATCAACACTTCTTGTCCGATGCCACTAGGCAGCCGTTACACCCTGAACATTACGCGCTCTTCGTGACAAGCTCTATCCTGACGACAAACACAACCCCAAAAAAAACGGCCATAGCAGTGGCGGCTACGACATACGGGAGGGTCTGACAAGTCAAGATAAGTCTCCTATGTTCGGCTTTCTCTCAAACCGCCATACTTTGTAGCATATCTGCGCTTCATAACCAAAGCCAGTACTGTTATTCTCAATACTGCATCATCCCTGTCTTTCGGAGGCACCACTGCTGTACCATACCCCGGCAAGCCACAACCAACTCACCCGGTAGGACAGCACGATGCGAGTCCACTTGTTGGTCAAGCCAACCCGGAAGAAGAACTTTCCGATCCTTCCACGCTCCTTGGGCGGGTTGCCCAGCCACTTGAGAACCCTTCGGCGACCGCGAACGACGTGAACCACCTGCTTCACCGCCAGGTCTACACCCATAGCGGAGTCGTCCAGGTACTTGAAAGCTTTGCGTGCGCAGCAGGTCGGCGGTGCGAGGCCAAAAAAGAACAACGAAGTTACAAACACGATGATGAACACATTGGAGCGACAAAAGATGTGTGCACATCTCACAAGAACAATGTTCAGGCCGTCGAAAACTTCATCTAGGGTAGAGTTACAAAAGAACAAAAAGAAGTGAGAAACTCATGTCACAAAAGAAAAAGGTTCAGGCCGTCAAGAATAACATCTCTCGCGGTAGGGGTGGTCGNCCCCCCCCCGGCACCGAACCATTGCACCAACCCCCCGTGAGCGATGACGTGCATTTGCTGGCTCGGGTGGCCCGCTTTGTGCTGTTTTGTCCTTGTCTTGTCTTGTGCTGCTCTGTTCATTTCTTTGTTGTCTGTCGCTACGGCGTGTGTCTTCGTCTGTCTGTGTCTTTCTCCTCCTCTTTCCCTTCTCTCCCTCTGCTCTCTCCTTTTTCTTCTCTTCTTCTCTTCCTTTGTCGTTTTCGCTTTCTTTTCCAATCTAGGGTTACCTCGTATAGCGTGTGGAGGCGAGCGGAGTGGCCTAGACTATCTGTCGTTGAATTTTATTGGCTTGCGGACCCTTCGGGTCCATTGTATTTTCGTATACCTTTTTAGGGTAATTTAGCCTGTGACCACGGGAATCGACCCCGTCAAGTGTTAGACTAGTACGGACAGAGGATGGTACTGGGCAGAGAGAACGGAACGGTTAATAGTGTGAAGATAACAACAAAGACAACAACAACAACAACAACAACAACAACAACAACAACAACAACAACAACAACAACCCATCTGGAATACAAACAAGGAAAATTACGATCGAGGCTCAAGTCCTTATATCGTCACTACTGAGGTGGATAGATTTTTTGTGACCCTCGGCTGAGCTGTCTCTTGACCCAATTCTCTAATGTTTGATGAACATTAGGCGAGCCTCGGAGTAGGCTCATCAGATCACACTAGCGTAGTGCTATCAAAGCGTGATTCAAGACGGAAGAAAAGCAAACAAGGGCGCTTCGCGGCGTACCGCTTCGCGGTCACCGCTACGCGTTCCGTAGGCTGTGTGGCCATGTCAACTGTGTGCGAGTCCAGTTTGGAGGAGAGAGCAAAGAGACAGAGGTGGTTCTACGCGAAAGCTGCTGTCCTCCTTTACTTTGGTCGAAGAGCGGAGACGTACCAGAAACAAATATTAACATGCAGATGTGGGACAATCCTGGGACCTCCCTGCATGCATCCAACCTCGACGCCAGCCTCTACATATGAATGGCCTGCACTGTCAAGACACCGGAATGTGATTGATCGAGTCACGGTTGATCTCGGAGACGCGACTTTCTGCCCTCGCTAGCGCTGCGCGTCGTCAGCCGCGAGATCGCGCGGCACCGCGGGAGGACCGTCGCAACTCACGGCCATCGGTAGACAAACAGGTCTCGCCGCGAGGCGAGGTCGAGGGGCGGAGAAACCGCAAAAAGGGGGGCTCTGCAGCCACGCGCAAGCTAGGATTGCAAAGATGATGGAAGCGGGTGAGCTCTCGGCCCGCAGGAAGTTCGTCCATAGGTCTAGTCTACATGCTGGTGTGGACCAGCTGCCAGCGCCATCAGTATGACGCTTACCAAGCTCCAACAGCTCTCACATTCCTGACGTGTTTTTGACTCCAACAGCCCAACGAACCCCAACGAACCAAAAAGAAGAATCTGTATACAAACTTACTGTTCTTTGAACAACGTTTTTTCACTGCGGGCCAGCATTGCACATACCTCGTGTACCGCGAATGCCGTTGATCTTGCCAATGTGGAGCCTTTGGCTGAGCTTGAACACCCACATGCTGAGGGGCGAGTCGGTAGCCTTGATCATGTTGTCCGACTTGGCGGCGACACCGGCGGTATGGTCCGCGCTAGCGCTAGAGAGAGAGTCCGCGGCGCCTTCCACCTGGAAGAAAGGGGTTCGAGGTTGACGTGGGGGGCGAAAGGCAACATATAATGTTGCCGCTGGTGCTGCTACTGTTTTCGCTGTTAGGGGTTGTAGAGGTTGTCGTTGTCGTTGTGCGGAAAGGGCTCGGTATTTGGTTGGGCTGACTGGCTAATGTAATGCTGCTTTCGCCGTAGGTGCTGTGTTAGCCTTTGGGTTTCAATCGACGTTGCTGCTGGTGCTGCTGCTGCTGCTGCTGCTGCTGTTGTTTTTCCTGGTGTTGGCGCTATCATTCTGGTTTGAAGCGAGCCGTTGCAGTGCAGTTGTTATTGCTGTTGTGTTGTTGGTGTTAGACACAAACCGTTTGCACACCATGTAGATCAATACAAGAAGGTTGAGGCCTCATACTGTCGAGCGAACATCTCCCTCAAGACTGAACTGATTTCTTCCGGGTGACAAGAACCAGAAAATATTATCGAGCGAGCTTTTCCCACAAGAACAGTGAAGTTTTTTCCACCGGGCGACAAGAACCAAACACAGCAGTCCAAGAAGCGAGTTTCCATGCCCCCTTTTTATCTGTTCACGGCAACGTAAACTTGAGCTTGTAACTTGCCCGAATTTCGGGGCTTGCTCCTTTCACGTTTCCAACAACACAACACGCGATCGTGGAAAACATGAAATACGACATCTAGACCGTTTGGCTTACCTCATCGAGCAGCGGCTGGAGCAGCGGCTGCATGGTGCCGTACGGCAGAGAGCACCATAGATCAGGGATGAACCAAGTCCTGAGGTAGTGGAGTCCAACCTTCGGGTCCAAAGAGACAAAGAGAGGGGTTAGGGCTGCTGTCAGTTACTGCTAGGGCTGGCAACGTTGTTGTTATCGTTGGTGGTGATGGTAGTGTTTTTCTTCACATTGAAGCTGTTCCGACGTCTGCTCCGTACCTTCAAATATCCGTCTGTCATCCGTAGCGGTGACTGATAAGGACGCCTTTCCATCCCCACAAGCAAAGAAAAAATAGACTATAATAGGGCTGATGTCAGCTAAGGCAAGGGCTGAATACCAGTGGTCGGTCTACTCTCAGCAGTAGGACCCTTTCGCCTGCTCCAGGTTCAATCGCGGATTTAGCAAGCTTCGCGGATGCACGCCCAACGTTAACCCGAACTCTTATCATGCTATCCTTGTTTGTTTTCCTTCACTTCACGTACCTTTGAGATCGGATCCAATCTTGGATGCACCGTTTTGGCCGAGTGCCCCCCTCCTCACCCCCCCTGGACTGAATTTCGGGGGTCGATTGCTCCACAGCCAAGCGGGTGGGGTAACCGGCGGAAAGGCCCAACGAAAGCTCTCGACGACATTATTTCCAAACTTTTCCTTTCCCGGCAGCTGGATGAGACGTTATCGCAGAGAGTTAGTCAATACCGACGCAGGGATTGTCATCAATCTTCTCCTACCTTCTTGGGATTGATGATGATCTTGGAGCTTTTGTCGACGTATCCGGTGCGGAACTGAAGCACCATGTCCAGGAAGGATAAGGCGCTCAGCATGTTGTCGGCGAGGGTCTTCGCGGAAAAAAGTGAAGAGTCAACACACCACGACATGCATTACACGCCACCGAAAGGAGGAAGGGTGGGGGTTAATGTTCCCGACGTCGCAGAAAAAGATACGGGAAGACAACAGCAACAACGACAACAACAACAACAACAACAACAACAACAACAACAACAACAACAGCAGCAGCATCGTACACCCTCCAATTATTTCGCTGTAACTTCATACCTTCTTTTTTTATTTTTTCACCTGCCACTCTCGGAGGCTGGCCACAGTACAAGGGGTTCTTCCCAGCGAAAAATGGTCGGAAAGACCGCACCCATTTACTTTTCCGTCGAAATCCCGACGTTCAACCCCGATTTCCATGCAACCCCCTAGACACCCTAGATTTTAGAAAAGATTACCTAACGTGAACACAAACAATGGAAACAATCACGGAGAAACTTACCCGTTTTACCGGTTCCAAAAGATGATACAAGTTTTTCGCTGGTTTTCAAGCGTTTGCTGTACTCTCATGAACGATTTTTCTTTTTCCTTTTTTTCACCTGCCATTCTCGAAGGCTGGCGAGCTTGGGATCGGTTTCGGGGTCGCAATTGAAGGCGGCCCTGCAGCGGGTGCTGTGGAAGGCCCGCAGGGTGAGGGTGACGCAGTAGCTCACCAGCAGCGACATGCCCGCCAGCTGCAGCAGCACTCTCCACAGAGAGATCCCGGGCATGAACATCCACAGCCTGCCTCTCGGCGGTTCCATCATTCGGTCGCGTGCGTCAACAGAATATCGGTTGGTCAATATACAAGTCAACTTCAAGTTCTGGCGACGAAAAGAACAAGAAAAATACATACATTGATCGCGTGCAGCTTGCAGCCGGTTACTCCTTCGTCCGGAGCGGCGTCGAGATGTAGCACATGCCGTTGTTTTATATTCGAAGCTGTTGGGTGTTCCAGGTCACTGGTGCTGGCTTGTTGTCCTGTTGCCGTAGACCGCTGTTCTCACCGCATCAGGAAAGTCGCGATAACCCAAGGGCCCAAGTCAGGCATGAGCGTTGCACAAGGGACGACACAACACTAGCGCAGCCAACCAACAACGACAATTACACCGACAAACACAAACAACGGGCACAACAACAACATCCAACAGCAGCAGCAACAACAACGGCAACAATCACAACAACAAACAAACGCCTTCAACTACCAAAACCCTACAGTACTCCCACCCTCACCTCTTCGCCTCCAGCTGGGCCGCTCGTCGCTGCTGGACCGACGCCTCATCCCTCGCCATGTTCCACTGCCGAACCACCCTCATCATGAGCATCGAGGGGTCCCGCAGCTTCAGAGACACCCACACGTGGCCTACCACGCCGCCGCGGGCGGCAGCAGCAGCAGCAGCGGGGCTCGCTTCCCCCTCCACCGGGGACACGGCAGCCGTGTCCCCGCCCGTAGCAAGCCTCCACACGTCCCCCCTCCCCCGGAGGTGCTTCCCCCCCCCCGTCGGGGTAGCCATCGATTCGCCGGGGCCCCCGGCCCTAGACCCATGGCGCCTGGACTTCGATGCCGCGGGCGGCGGCGGCAGCGGCGGCGGTAGCACCCACCAGACCCTGGCGCCTCCGGCACCGAGCGGCGTGGTGCGGTACCCGTTTTCAGCACCGCCCGCGGCCGCTATCCTGCGCTTGAGCCGGCGCAGCCGCAGCCGCTGCCGCGCGAGGATGGCTCGGGAGGGCGTGACAACGGCCAGCCAGAAGCCGGCGCCATTGGCGACCGGGAGAGCGGAAGAAGACGAGGATGCTGCCGCTAGGGCGGGGTAGGCGGTGGCGGAGATGGCTGCGGCGGTCGTGCTCTTGCTTCTCTCGTACTGCCAGAGGGCGGAGGGGGACAGGAGGGGAAGCCTCGTCGACTTTCCAGTCGCTAGTCGGCACACCTGCAGTGTTGTACGTCGTCCGTTCAACAACGTTGGAGCCGAAAGGGAGAGAACGTCAATGAAGCACGGGACCAACCACACCTGTATAAGGTGACGTCCTTCTAAAAAGGTTGGGAAATGAAAGGAACCCTTTGTTCGGACAACATGTTACGCTTGGGACACGTCACACTCCCGCTGGAAGCCAGCTATGGGTTCGTTCTGCTCCTTGCTATTAATACATTTGGGTTTGGGGTGTTTTTGTTTTGATTTATTAGTTTTGGGGACGCAGTATCAAGAGAGAGGATATGAAGTACAGAACAATTGCGTGTTCCGATCAAGAAGGCTGCAACCGATCCCGGGAGGATGTCGAGACAGAGGCTGTGAACCACCCCGAAAAAATGCAAGGAGCGTTCCTCGGGACGTTCCGCAACAGATTTCGCCAGCGCCCCTATCACCCTCTCCCCGAGGGTACACGGGCAGAAGAGAACACCGGCCGCAGTTTGCATGCACATGTCGACAAGTCTGGCTTTGCAACCTACAGCCCCCCCCTCCCCCCCCCCATCGGGATTGGGTTTTCGTCGCTTGGCAACGACGTTGTTAAACAAGCCAATTCACTTCGTGAACTCCGCAACCAGGTTACCGTTTTTTTTTTTTACCTCTTTTTTTTTTTTGCGGTAACCATAATGGTGGTCGAGCAAATCATGTTGCGCGGGGTCGAGAATCCTCACTCCGCGCAGGGGGGATGATCGCACCACGTTGTGTTAAAATGGTCAAGCATCCTCGAGGCAGTTACACAGTGCTTAAACTAACTGCCTCTGGAAGTGGAAGCACCAGAAAATAAGTTAAGTCATACCCAGCTGTCATTCGTACGGAAGTAAGCACAAGGTGCCGAACACCCTTAGCAGGATGCAGCGCACCCTTCATGCGACTCGCCGAATATCTCACGGCGCTTCGCGCTTGGTGATGTGAGAGCCTGGTCCGGTGAGAACCCGGCGTGCTCCGTCCCGGCTTTGTAGGGATGCGAGGTCAATGGTCTAGCGACTACGGCATGCACGACTATGAGTACACCCGCCCCCCCCCTAACAGCAGAATCCTGTGGGAACAATGCTCCGTCCTCTCGAGGACGCGTGGTCAATGGCCTGACAAAACGGCATGCCAACCGTAGAATGCACACGCTGTTTGTCGATTGCCTCGGTCTCTGGCAAAATAAGTACATCGACAGCTACGCGTATTTTCGACGGCGATAGAATTGCATATTTAAGAGGAGTAGAGGCAATACAGTAGAAGCATACGTAATCTAACGGCGAAATAATCTGTTTGGTAGAATCATGTTACAGTTAGACCCTGGGGTTACCCCCCTGCGGAGCAACAAAAAACGGCATGCTGCGAATAGATTTTGTTTTTTTCTTTGTTTGAAGGGGGCACACAGACAGCAATANCCCCGCCCCCCCCCCCTGCGATTGAAGATTTTGTACTCAGGGGTATCCGGGGGCTCCGTCCCATGTGCGGTGTGGCTGCTGCTGCTACAAGTTACAAGATCTTGCTACATCTGCATACAATATGCATGGATACCTGTATGTACCATCACAGCAGCGGCGCCATGGTACACGCAGCGAGAGGTTCACACACACAGCTGCAGTGCGTACAAGGGTGTGCACCAGCAGCACCGACAGTAACACAGTTGATGGAACTCCTCAGGTGCTTTGCAATGGAGCCTGTTGTACGCTAGATAGATGTCACCGCAGCCACTCTATTGTATGCACGCACACCTCTAATTATACAGCAGTAGTACTACTCCAGGTACAAGACTACATACTGCTGTACACTGTTACTGCTGTAGATATTTTCAGATGGAGTCTCCTCTGCCCCCCCCCGGCGTTGCGATGCTTGGTTCACCTCACGCGTGGTTTGCTGGGTCCACCCAAGCGTGCCGGGGGGGGTGTACTCATAGTCGTGCATGCCGTAGTCGTTAGACCATTGACCTCGCATCCCTACAAAGCCGGGACGGAGCACGCCGGGTTCTCACCGGACCAGGCTCTCACATCACCAAGCGCGAAGCGCCGTGAGATATTCGGCGAGTCGCATGAAGGGTGCGCTGCATCCTGCTAAGGGT
>CACKRE030000515.1:141050-168422 GCA_902602495.3 Ectocarpus sp. CCAP 1310/34 | reverse complement strand
CCCCCCCCCCCCCCCCCCCCCCCCCCCCCCCCCCCCCCCCCCCCAGCCTTCTCGTCTTCACGTACGTACTCGTCCCACAGCTCCAGCACTACCTCGTCAACGCCTCCCCTACGCCTGCAAACCCCACACCTGCTGCTGCTGCTGCTGCTGTTGCGAGCCTTAATGTGGTCGTCCAATGATCTGTACCACTCCGCTTCGCAGTCCGCGGAGCCCCCTTCGCCGGTAGCGGCCTCGGCGGAGCACGCTTTCGCATAAGCGGAGCATGTCACATCACGCACACAGTAAAACGGGGTAAGCAGCAGTCGGCATCGCCCCTGTGTGGTGAGAACTATAGTGTCGGATTGGCTACATCTGTGGCCAACCCCCCCCGAAAAGGAGCAAAACAGGAGCAACAAGAGGGTGGAAAGCGAGGGGAAAGGAACAAAACGGGGGGGGGGGAATAGGGCACAAGAGCGTGGGGGACGAAACGAAAACAAAGGGGGGGAAAGGAAACAAAAAGCGCATCAGACTAACAAAAAAAAGAGAGAGAAAAAAAATGGATGGACTGACTCACAGCAGCGATTTCTTTCCCCTTGAGGCTCTTGGCGGTAGTCGTCGTCTGGGTTGGACATGTCATCTCCGACATCTCCGACGTCTCGCCTGGGAAGGGCGGTGGCGGGCTCGGCGAGGTCTGACCTGATGAGAAAGTTCTGGTTCCACTCCGGCCTTCTCGTACCGCGATCGGCCTTCGTACACCCGACCTAGGGCACCAAAAGTTGTTGATGATGTTTTTGTTATTCCTTGTTGTGGTGTTTGTTGTTGTTGCTGCTGTTGCTGTTGTTGCTGCTGTCTTAACATTGAAACCGTTCCTCCGGTCACTATTAAAGTACCAGTTTCTAATATCCGCCCATCCGGTAACCCGTCCTACATAACCGCCATATTCACCCACCGTATCTGTGAACATTCAAGGCATAAAAACGACTTAAGCATTGTATATGTGCCAAGGAATTTTAGCCGCCCATCCGATAACCCGTCCTACACAATCCGCGTCATTGCCTGCCCTATGTATGCATATGCCAAGCACAAAAACGACTTGAATATTTTGTCTTTGCCAAGAAATTTCACCCGCCCATCCGGTAGGTAACCCGTCCTACATAACACGCCGCATTTACCCGCCCTTTCTGCATGCATTAAAGCATAATATGACGCGACCATATGCTAGCTAGTAAACGTGAGTAAAGCTATTCCACCCGCCCATCCGGTAGGTAACCCGTCCTATATAACCCGCCATGCCTGCATAAATATATAAGCATGAGATGACTTGACCATTCTATGCAAGTAAACGTGCGTAAAGTTATTCCACCCGCCCATCCGGTAGGTAACCCGTCCTATATAACCCGCCGTATTTACCCGCCATGTCTTCATACATATATAAGCATGAGATGACTTGACCATTCTATGCTAGTAAACGTGAGTAAAGCTATTCCACCCGCCCATCCGATAGGTAACCCGTCCTACATAACCCGCGGTATTTACCCGCCATTTCTGCATACACATATAAGCATGAGATGACTTGACCATTCGATGCTAGTAAACGCGAGTAAAGTTATTCCACCCGTCCATCCGGTAGGTAGCCCTTGTTACGTAACCCGCGGTATTTACCCGTCCTTTTGCATGGATATAAAAGTATGATATGACTTGACTTTTTTGTGCTAGTAAACGTGAGCCAAGAAATTTCACCCGCCCATCCGGTAACCCACCATCCTACAGTGCACGGCTCGCCCAGAAAGGTAGCCTCCGACTGTGCCGCACGACGAATGNGTAAAGTTATTCCACCCGCCCATCCGGTAGGTAACCCGTCCTATATAACCCGCCGTATTTACCCGCCATGTCTTCATACATATATAAGCATGAGATGACTTGACCATTCTATGCTAGTGAACGTGAGTAAAGCTATTCCACCCGCCCATCCGATAGGTAACCCGTCCTACATAACCCGCGGTATTTACCCGCCATTTCTGCATACACATATAAGCATGAGATGACTTGACCATTCGATGCTAGTAAACGTGAGTAAAGTTATTCCACCCGTCCATCCGGTAGGTAGCCCTTGTTACGTAACCCGCGGTATTTACCCGTCCTTTTGCATGGATATAAAAGTATGATATGACTTGACTTTTTTGTGCTAGTAAACGTGAGCCAAGAAATTTCACCCGCCCATCCGGTAACCCACCATCCTACAGTGCACGGCTCGCCCAGAAAGGTAGCCTCCGACTGTGCCGCACGACGAATGGCGAATCCCAACGTGTGCGTGTTTCTTTAGCACTAGTAGCATCGGACCGGGCGGTGTGCGAGCTTTCGTAGCATCGACGGTGCTAACCGGCTGACCAGCGACACGACGCTCGAGTCTCCGTGCGATTGTTCGTCCCATTTTTTCTGGCGCCAGTACAGAGTGCAGTAGAGAGTCCCCGAATACGGCGGTCTACATAAGGCGGGTGAAATTGGCTGGCATGGACGGAATAATCAAGTTGTTCTACACGTTGAGTAAGCCGGCCGCCCCATTCGAGGCGACCATTAGCAGCGGCCTCGCCGCGGCCGCCATAATCCCCACTGTACTGCAGCTTTTTGTTCGACATTTGGAACGTTCCGTGGGTCTAAGGAGCGCCCGAGATGATACTCTGACTTCGTGCACAGGGAGCGTTGATCAATACCACCATTAACGATACTACTGCTGTTGGTGTACATGTTTGACGTACGCATCAGCCGGGGTCACACAGGACGAAGGTCATACAGCTACGGGAGCATGTATGTATTTGTTACATGTCACGCCTTTCGTCCAACCGTGCGTGTAGTGGAATGCTGTATCTGTCGTGTGGAGACACCCACATGCCCAAAGAGAAAACATGCCAATGCTAGCCTTCACTGGTACACATCTACGGAGAGAAAAAAAAAAAAATCTACGGAAAGCCCTCGACGACATGTTTCCAAAACTGTCTGCAAATATGGATACGTTACCCGTGCTGTTCGAGGATGTTCAACGAAGAGAGGAAAGACAGACATCTAACCTACGCTGTGCTTTAGCAGTGCGCGCCATTACTAAAGAATCTCCTTCACTTTCCACGGGGGCTCGCTTCGTACGGTATTTCCGGCTAACCCAGCGACCATGTTTCGTTTATTTTACCCAGTGACTGCTGTACAGGTTTTGTGTCAAGCGAGGGAGCTGCACCTATCAGCAGTCGTCTGCATACACAGGTCACGTTCTTCATCTTTTCGACTGTTTTTTTGGCTGAACTTCTTTATCTCAAAGTGGCAGAGCGTACACTGCTGTACAGGCTAAACTGCGGCAGCACAGCCATTATTGTATGCATACAGCAGAAGTCGGAACCAATACCCACAACACCGGGGGCCTAGAGCAAAACAGCACCAGCATAAACTGCAACATGGAATGGCGCAGTCGGTCACTGGTGCCGCCATCGAAGTCAAGCGGAGCTTGCGTAAGGAAACGCAGGTTCAGCTACTGCTGTTAGGACAAACGTTCACCCTTGTTGGAAAGAGGGCACGAGCTGTTGGGCTTCCACACAAGCCACCGTAGTTGTGCCTGTCCGACAGAAACACCAGCATGAAAGCCAGCTCGCCTCAAGCAACGTTGCTGGAGCATCCTTGGGAAGCTCCTTCCGCGCGTGTTCTTGGATTGAAGGACCGAATTATCGTCCCGATTTCGAAAGGACACACAGCAGCAGCAAAGAGCAATTATTTTCCAGTCAGCAGGCGTGGCAGTCGCCCCCTCTCCGCGAGGAGTGCTCGCAAGGGTTACAAGGCGATATGCTCACCTTTTCTCCGTTGAACTTGACCACCACATATGGGTCGGGCATGCCCCGGGCTCGAGCCAACCCCACGGCGCCGGCGGACCTCGGCAATCCCCTCGCGGACACGACGTGAATCCTCAGCAGAGGGATCTCGTCCTCAACGTTCACCTCGTACGACCTGCTGGGCGGAAACGGCGGCCGCTGCTTGTTGCTCATATCGTGGCGTGAGCCCCAGCGCGGGGTGTGAGGAAGACACACCACACCCCCCTCTGCTGTGCTATCTGGTTTGTGTGAGCATCATGGAATCCATGCCGAGAGGGGCGCCGCAGAATAGAGGGCGGTATGTGATTTCTGACACTTGCAACTACAACGGAGTATCATTCCTGTTCTAGTCATCATGTGGGCGTACTCTCTGTTGTGGTTGTTGTTGTTGTTGTTGTTGTTGTTGTTGTTGTTGTTGTTCTCACGTTAGGTATCGTCCACAAAAAATAGGGAGGCCTTGGTCTCAAAACCCGGCACATACGACGCCGCGGGGAAACAAAACAAAAATAGGGTACAAACCACTTGGAACAAGAAAAAAAAAAAATGATAGAAAGAAAAGAACAGGCACCGCACCGACCGTTCGAGAAAAGCGCCCTCGGAAACCGATCAAAATAAAACAAAAACACACCCAACAGCAGCAGTACCCAACATCATTCATTCGTCGGAGATGTCCCTCTATGCTCTCTGGGAAATTGTAGTCATACAGGTAGTTTTCACTGACACTATGATCCCATTGTAAATCTGTCTCTGACTCTTGTCTATGATAGAGATGGACTCGAGTTCGTTGTGTTATATATACGAAAAAAATAAAATCAAAGGGTAACGTACCAACACTAGGCACTACGCACCAGGGCATGGGAGTAACGGAACAAACAGACAAAGAGGCGGCAGATGGGCAGACAGCCAGACATGCAAAATCAAAAGCAACAGCAATAGCGAGATCAAGGTACCCAACACTGCAGAGTAGGCAGGGAGGTGATGAAAGAAGCACAGCACAGAGGCCGAAGGCAATAATAGTCTACAAACGATATATAGTACATAAAGGAGTATAGCACACAGCAGGGAGGGAAACAGGGCGCAACAACATCAGCCGGGTACATAGTTCGCCACAAGTGCTGCCTCGGCCGCCCTACTCCCTCCTACAGCAGTGCCCGGTCGCCGTTTCTTCCCCCCACCGTCGTTTCCCCGACTCTCTTTCTCTTCGGTCCTGAGATGGCCATACTCTCTGCTTCTTCTGCTTCCCTGGCGCGCTGGCGGTTCGCGGACGCTTCCGCCTCCTGCCTGTGCCATTTTCCTCATGCGCCATGCCGCCCCGTCCTCGACCTTGTTATACCACACCTCCAGGTCCTTGGCGCTCTCTTTCTCCATTTACCCCCTTCCGTTTCGTCTCCCTTGTTCAAGGCAACGAGGTCCTCTCCTGGATAGACGAGACACGCAGTCGCTCTCCTGCCCGTCCCGATACCCCACGCCCCCCGCCATCGCTCCTAACAGCATGCGCTTGGGGAGGCGGTTGTCCTCCATGCGCATAACAAAGCCCGCGAAGCACAGTCTCCGTTTGGGCACGGTGGCCTCTATGGTCTCCTCGCAGTCTGCCTGGATCGGGGGCTGGGCATAGGACAGGGGGCGGTCTGAGCGTTTCCGCTTGCTCCAGCCGATGCACCGTGTGAGGAACTGGCGGTGGGTCCCGTTGAGCTTCGTGTAGTGCTCCGCTGTTAGACTCCACGAGGCGCACCCCTATAGGAGAGTCCACCACTTCAGCCTAGAGTAGCCGGATCTTGAGCTGGCGGTTGGCCCGTCGCCTGTCGTACATCGAAGCACTGTTCCGGCGGTAGCACTTCCTTCCACGCTCGGCAGCTGCGGCTCGTGATCTGTTGTGGTGCTGTGTTGGCCCGGTTTAGCAACCCTCCCAGTGTCAGGAGTGAGTATGGTCGTTGTTCAGGGCAGTTGATATTGCCAGTAGCCGGGGTGCAGTGGTGGCAAAAGCTCGATGCACCGGACATGTCGCATGTAAGAAGGTCGCTCGATCTCGAAGTTTCGCGATGCCATCTGCTCTCGGACGAAGTACTGTAACCGTTTCACGTGCATGTATGTGCGTATGTATGAATATTATGTAGAACGAGTCTATCTAGACTAGACTGCCCTATTCGAAGGCCTCCACTGCGGCGGTATATATAACCGAAGCAGCGGTGGTTGCCTCCTCCGTAGTGGCGATGGCGGCAGGAGCATCGCCCTTGAGGGCACTGAAGGACCAAACAGTAAGTGATTGCAATCGAGAAACGTTCACCACGTGTAAGAGAGAAACCGTATGCTTTAAACCTGTTTAGACTATACGGTAACAGTTAGCTTCTGTTTCTTCAATGAATGCTTCTTCACAGGAGGAATAGTCTAGTAGTTAGTGATTGCAATCGAGAAACGTTCACCACGTGTAAGAGAGAAACCGTATGCTTTAAACCTGTTTAGACTATACGGTAACAGTTAGCTTCTGTTTCTTCAATGAATGCTTCTTCACAGGAGGAATAGTCTAGTAGTTAGTGATTGCAATCGAGAAACGTTCACCACGTGTAAGAGAGAAACCGTATGCTTTAAACCTGTTTAGACTATACGGTAACAGTTAGCTTCTGTTTCTTCAATGAATGCTTCTTCACAGGAGGAATAGTCTAGTAGTTAGTGATTGCAATCGAGAAACGTTCACCACGTGTAAGAGAGAAACCGTATGCTTTAAACCTGTTTAGACTATACGGTAACAGTTAGCTTCTGTTTCTTCAATGAATGCTTCTTCACAGGAGGAATAGTCTAGTCTAGTCTGTCTAAACAAACCGAATGGGCGGACGCATGCTGTAATATTATAGTCTAAAGAAGAGGGCAAAACAATCTGTCTCTCTTTCGAGAGAACCTGCAGCAGTAGTCTAGTCCCGCAACACCTAAACGGATTACCTCGCTACTCAACTACATCAGTTTACTACGCGGACGTAAGTTGTGGGAAGCCGTGCAATGTGTGGAGAGATATCGAGAAAGATGTGTGCCGTGCTGGTCGGGCCGACAACCCGCATCCGGGGGATTGTTCGTGGTCCACGCCGTCGAGGAAAATACCGTGAGTGCTGGTCAGCTTCCGAAACCTAGCCCTAACCCTGACCCTGACCCATTTTATTCTGTTGGCCGCCACCCGCTTGATCATCACCTGGATATGCTACAGACTACATGGACATATCGATCGGCGGTCCCTCGGGTTCAAGCCATACATGTCGCAGAGATGAGGACGCTGAAGGCAAGTGAATCCATCTCTCTATCCATAGTCTAAACAATTTGTCGCGGCGTTTAACGTAGAGGTGATATGGCAAACGTGCGTGTGCGCGATTTCAAGGCAGACTCGCTACAACTACGCCACAGTTTCAACCGCGCCCATGAGTAGGCTTAGACGTAAACAAACAAACGTAGCTTCTCGCCAAATTCGACACACAAATTCGACACCGCCCGTCACCAGAAAATAACCGCCATATGGCGTTACCGCCGAAAAATTTAGTCTACACCTTGTAATGTTTTGCCGGCTTCGCCCATAAGCCGCAGCCGCCGAAAAGCAAACGCAATACCGTCTACCACCAAAACCATTACCGCCATAGACTACGGCAATGCCGCCGAAAGAGCCATGTAAGTAAGTACATCCGCTGACGCTGACGGGAAAGTGGCCGATGGGCTGAGTGGGCAGACGCCTCGTCTCGTCGACAGCACGCACGCGAGCAAAGTGTGAATCGGGGGTTGGTTCGGGGTCCATGCGTTTTGATCCCTTTCACGTTGTTGTTTCGGTTGTTCGTCGAGTTTTGACGCTAAAGCAACCGTGAAAACCACCACTGGTGAAACTCCACATCAATGCCGAGTAGGTGTGCAGGGTTAAACCGGCGGAGAAAAGCTGGTCCTTCGTTGAGACGCTGTAACTTACCTTATATGACACGAGATAACACACCCCCTGGACCAATTTTCAAAGCTCGATTACTCCACGGCGAAGAGGACGCAGAAGTGAAACAATACATTTTCGGAAAGCTCTAGACGAAACACTCTCAACTCCACCGTTTTTCGCGCCGCAACTCTTTCTGCTGTCGAGAAATCGAGATTTGAAAAATCGGTCCAGGGGGTGTGTTATCTTGTGTCATTTACGGTAGCACCTACCGCCTTGTTTGGTATTGCTTCAATTTACGGTCATATGGCATTCATCACCACCGTGAAAATACCGCCTTTTGGTGTGCTGTACCGGTGTACCACCACTTTTCCGCCGGTTTGTAGTTAACGGGTTCCGCCAAAGTAGACAGTTACGGCCGAATCACGCACACGCTGCCTACCGCCAGAAAAATGATGCCGTCTTTTTGTGTTTAACCGCCTGCGCCCAAGCAAGGCGGTACCGCCGAGAAACGCATTAACACTGCCTACCACCAAAACAATTACCGCCATACGGCAATCAGGTTTTACCGCCTCCGCAAAAGTAGTTACCGCAAAACAACGCCATACCGCCTACCGCCGAAAGAATACGGCCCGATGGCTTCGCCACCGAACACGTGCCCGCCTACGAAAGCGTTACCGAGTGAACGCTTGTTACAAAATCAGTTATCCTTCAGGTGATGCCCTACTGGGACACGAATCGTACCGGGATGGTGAAACCCGTGACAACGTTGATCACCGCAACAAGTAGTCTAGTCCATACAAATATGATAGTCCCTAGATAGATGGCTCCATGAAACCTGTTTGTATGATTGCAGCTCTGGTGGGACATTGATTCTATCCCAGCGCCTCGAAATGTGTGGGCTTATTGTAATTGTTGTCTCCAATTTTCACACCGTTCCGATATCTTCTCTGTATCTTCTCACACCACCCGTGTAATGGTCTTAATTGGCGAGCTGGAGACTAAGTACGAACGAACCCCTAGCCTCGTGCTATTAAGGAGATTACTGAGTGGTATTGCGTGCTCATGCGGCTGGTATGTGGCTCAGCCCCCCCCCCTTCTCTGTTTTCGGCTGGAACCTTTGGCGGGGGGTAATGGCTGCACGGGGCAGTACTGCAAGCTCCCCGCCGCCACTTCCGGCTGGTTGACGTGATCCAAAGCTTTAAAACGGCTCCAAGGCGGTCTGTCTGCCGTGCTCAACATCGCAGCAGACCTCCCCCACGGCCCGCACCCTCGGCCCTCAAGTTCCAACGGGTTCATGCCAGGACCCGCCCTTGCCGTCATTCTGTCCTTCATCCGACGATTTTTCTAGGAAACTTTCCGTTACTGCCCCCGATCCCCTTTCCACGAGAAGAACCGGGACGCATGTCTCCCGTGCCCATAAACAAGTGCTGGTCGGCCAACAGATCTCTGGCTTCTGCAGCCGCGGTCCCCTGCGGTACAGCGACCAACGCACGAGCGGGGCGGTGGGTGGGAACGTGTCAGCAACCAGACAAAATGCATATCACGTAGCGACAGCAGTTGTTGATTCCGAATACTGCTGTGTGTAGCGCACCACGTACCGAACAATACTCGACGTGTAGGCTCTAGTCTAGACCTCGTTGGCATCGTGGGCTTCACCTACAACCACTACAATAGTTTGCTTCAATGGGTTTCGTGTGGGCATTCGTACTCAAAGCAACAGGAGCTTCGATGTCTCATGGGCCAAGCACTCGGGTGATGGTGGCGTCATCTGTACAGATCGTATGTCTGTGAGGTGCCACAGATTCGCCTCCGGCACGGAACCCTCCGGCGTTGTAGGCGGGTGTGGGAAGCGTTCCCCGTTCTCCTTTTATTTTATTTTGATCGGTCTCCTCGACGCTCTTTCTCGTTTGGTGCGGTAGCTGGTCTTTCTTTCTGTCATTTTGTTTCTCTTCCGAGTGGTTTTTGTACCCTATTTTTTTCTGTTTCTTCGTGGGGTCGTGTATGCCGGGTTTTGAGACCACGGGCTCCCAATCTTTTTTTTTTTAGAGCTAATGTGAGAAACAACAACAACAACAACAACAACAACAACAGGTGAGAAGCCCCGCCTACACCACACCGCCGTTGGTTTCAGGCTTGCACTCCGTAGGCGATTGATTTCGCTAATTACATACACTATCTTTTCCTCCTCTCTATTTTCGGTACATATCAACAATAATCGACAGCGAAGGTATCATGCAATCGCCTACGGAGTACCGGCCTAATTGGGCTGCAGCAAGCGCGTCGAAGGCCGCCTACCGTAGCAATGCGTAAGAGCACCTCACCCCGTCGGTACCACGTACCTACCGTATACTTCGCGATTCCAAAGGATCGAGAGCGGAGAGGGTGCACCTTTGCAGCTCTAGCAAACACTCATCGCACAAAATACCTTCATGGCATATCAGGAGCACACACTAGTCGTAAGACCATGAGCGAGCGTGCAGCTTTTGCAGCAGATGCGCTCAAGTGGGAGCCAGATTGAACAGACGGAGACTTCATGGAAAATATTGCGCTGCAGACTGTAGTGGACAAACCTCGGGCATGACGTTGTCGGCGATCCTTGCCAACGTTTTCCCCGCGAGCCGCCGCATGAACTTGCTCGCCACCACCTGGGCGCCAGGCATCATCTCCGGTGCCAGTGGCGCCAAAGTTTTGGCGGTGGCCGCAATGTCTCGTGGCCGAAGCTTCGGGATGGTCTTGATCAACGACGCCGGGAAACGCGCTCGCTTGTGACCCTGAAGAAGCGGACGGGCGGCCGGGACGTCTGGGGTTAGGGCTCCATTGGCATCCGAGACGACGGACCGCTGACGTGAGACGCGAATGAACTCGGAGGGTCTTTGTGAAGTCCTTGTCCGCTGGGGGTTAGCAACGCGCGCCGTCATACACACAACCTTTAGACTAGTTGTTCTTCTTGTGTCCCGTCTATTCTGGGCACTAGTCGACGCCTCCCGGTACATGTTTTGACGCACTAGCCTTCTCTAAGGGAGGGGTTCATTCGAGGATATGTTAAAAAGGAAGGAGTGGTGGTGACGGTGGCAACGACGCTTGCGGCTGTTCCAAGTGCTGCGCTTTTCTTTGACGATCTTCTCGCAACCTTTGCGCACCGAGCGCGAAGAATCGTTGCCTGCTGAAAACTGCTTCACGCGATCTCTCTCTCTGTCTCTCTATCTCTGTCTCTGTCTCTATCTCTATCTCTGTCTGTCTCTCTCTCTCTCTGTCAGTCTCTCTTTCTCTCTCTCTTCCTTTCTCTCTCTCTCTCTTTCTTCTCCCTCTCTCTCTCTGTCTGAGACCACGTCCTCGAGTTTAACCCACTCTAAGCAAATCGCCACTCGGAGGCTCCGCAAATGGTTTTCCCGAAAGCGGTCGTTGATAGTACTGTCTCTCGATCAAAAGGTCCCATACGAAATGAGAAAAGCGTATCCCGTTCTGCTAGCGAGGCGGTTCCAAGGTTCAACCTACCCCTCGTCAAAATGTGAGGGACTCCGTATGTCGACAGCGCTGTGCGAAATGTCTTGGAAACGGACGGGTAATACACCGTCGAAATCCCCAAATGGCTACGTATGTCGACCGGGGGATTTGCAACAGCAATGCTACCTGGCCCACCTCGGCCTCAAGGGAAGCATCCTCGTACTGCCACTCTCTTCTCTCGGCAGCCCCCGCTGTCAACGGATTCTTCGCGCCGCTCGTGCTTCCTGTAGCTCTCCTGAAGATGTCTACTAGCCTTTCTGTCGCCCGGAGAGTCTCCTGGCAGCGTCAAGGTTAACATTGTGATTGGTAAAGATCAATCTCAGGGAAGAACTGAGATGTTACAAAGGTGAATCTTGTTTCGGTTCAGGCTACGGATAAACCGAGGCTGGAGTTGGTCGAGTGTTGAAGCAAAGGCTACATGGCTGAGGTCGAGCTTGTGGGTGAGATCGATGCTTCGGCTGAGGCTAAGGCTGAGGTTGAGGCGAAGCACGGGTCAAAGTGCACATGAAGAGCAAGGATGATTTCAAGGTCGAAGTCAAGGGTTGTCCTCTATTTCTGCTGTCTGGACGAAAAGTTTGTGGGTGAGATCGAAGGTTCGGGTGAGGCTAACAAAGGTTACGGATGAGATGAAAGGTCGATCCAAGCGTACAAGAAGACTTAGAATGCTTTAAGGTTTGCCAACTATTTCTGCTGTCTGGACAAGAATTCTATGTACTGACATGGGGTTTTGTCTGTTGACTTCCTCTACCCCTGAATGGTGGCCCCTTTTTTACAGAAGACGTCACCTCTCAAGAACCTCCTATTTAGCCGAACGGCTAGTTGCTTGCTGGTAGTGGGGGTTATCAACAGCGATAAAGATTCTTAGCTGAGCAACTGTGCTTATGGTCAAGTTTTTGAAATGTAGTCTATAGACTATACCAGGTTTCCACGACCCCTGTGTTATGCACACCTTATCCTCGTCGGAGAGCTTCAGCACGCTCTCGACCCTCGTGATGATGCGCTCGACCATTAGGTACGGCAGCTGGATGGGCAGCAGGAGAGGGTTTAGGTGACCGTCGGGGGACGGCCTGAAGGAGAGGTTGCTCAGAGGAATGGGCTCCATCACGCCGTCTGCGAAACGCCTCAGTACCTGTTGGAGGGAGGCGTGTTTCGAGAGGGTGGGGGGGGGGGGAGGGTGCTCATCTTTTGCATGGCCTAGTTTATTGACCATTGACCACGCGTCATCGAGAATGGGGGGGGGGATCTGCATTTCTGGATGCTTTTGTGGTTCCGGTGTTGTAAGCAGGAAGACGCGGCGGGTGTTGTTGCTTGAACTGTTTCAGAGGAGATCCGCGAACGACCAACCAGGAGAGGAAGACGAAGAATCATACTTGTGGCCGACAACCCTCACGAACTTGGCGGACGATGGCGCATCTCAACTCAAGATTGGCAAACAGTAAAGCTTCTTCGCCAAGAGACATCACGGGAGGTTACTATGCTTGGTGATCCATGGGGCGTGCACTGACGGTGACTTTCTTCGCGGTTGTACCGTACACGGAAAGGAAAGAAGAACACAAACGACGCTCGGATATATCCCCGAGGTTTAACGAATTGCCCAACCTGGTTTAGGGTCCCTCTGCAGGGGGTAAACATATGGGGAGTGAAGGACCCTTGTAACCAGACCTACTGATGTTCGAATTTTACTATTGTCAATGAACGATAAAATACACCTTTTTCAGTACAGTGTGCATACCTGCAAAATTTCCAGATTGACTTCCCTCCCAAGAGCGTCGGTCATTCTTGCCAGCTCCTCCACCACCTGAGACGAAACAAAGACATGGCAAAGCCGGCGGTTTCAACTGGTTCGCGGAGCGTTGGTGGCAACCACGAGCTTCTTGTGTTATTGCGGCGGTTGATGCTTTCCTCACGATCACAAACGCGGTAGTGCGGTGTGGTGCAGAGGCAGAGGCGCGGGGGGCGACGGGTAGGTTCTCCCCTGTTTTCTTAGACGCATCGAGTATCAACAAGCACTGCATCACACCCGGTTAGGTTCGTTAGCAGAAGTGTACTATTGGTGTACTGATGCATAACTTTGCGAGGGGGGGTTCCGTGGGGTATCTGTTAGGTCATGATTTTGGACAGAGCTGCGTGGAAAAGATCGCACCGTGGGGCACTCGAAGGCGATAAAAAAGGCAAAGTTGGTGAAAGGGAAATACTTCGTACTGGCACGAGCCGTCATGACGTTGGCTCGACAGCACCGAACACCCTTCTTACAAAAAAACAGAAAAAGAAACAGGGAGAAGGACCTCAACACATCCCTTCGAACGGCGTACTATTTCGGACGGGTAGTCTTTTGCTGATATTATGGTATCCCCTTTCACATTGAATTATCACCCGCTTGATTACATTGCTGTGCTCCCATGGATCCATCCCCCAGGGACCCATTGAATACTCTAAGAAGATGAACAACAACACACACACACACGAAGACGATCAACTAACCAAGTCCTGGACGTAGTTCCCTTCCTTGGCGAACAGGAGCCGGAGCGCGTCCATCACGACCGGATCCGACGCCGGATCAATGTACGGGACCCCCGGCCGCCTCCCTCCGCCTTCCCGCACAAGCGCCGCGTCCCCCGTCGCCTCCCCCTGCCGTCGCTGGTGCTGCAATGGTGCGTAGTCACCGAGGGTTCCGAAGCCGGAGGTCGGCGAAAACGCCTCCCCGTTGACGGTAGCGGTGGGTTCAGTGCCGTATCGGGACATAATACCGCTGCCGCCTGGGGCGCTAACCTCGGCTGCCAGCGCTGTGAAGGTGCGGTAGCCTTCCAAGATCTCGTCCACACGGTCTACCTGCGGTAAGCGCGATAGTTTCTCGCAATGAGTGTTTTCTTTTGTGATGTGAAAACGGCATCATTGCCGCTGTGTTTTTTTTTTGCTAAGATGGAACGTTCGCCCAGCCTGCTCGTGGTGACAGGCGTGGGGGCTTCTCGGATGAAAACGATTGCTCGAGAATAGACAACAACAGCACAGCGACGACGACGACGACGACGACGACGGTAACAGCAACGACAACGATGACGGAGAAAATGAAAAACTACGAAACGAACAACGACGACAACAACGGCGATGTCAACGACAATGACACCAGCAGCACTCGCAGCAGCAGCAGCAGCAGCAACGACAAACCTGCAGGAAATCCCCGTCCTTGCCGTACAGGAAGCTCTTGAGCATCCGGCGCATTCTCGGAGTATCCTCCGTCAGCAGTCGTCGGCACAGGTACGGGAAGCACTCCTTGACGATGCTATACCCGGGGTCTATCGACAAGCCGAGACCCTCTAGGGTGCCGAAGCAGCGGATGATGAGCCCGAAGTAAGCCGGTATGCTGATAGGGTAGTTCTTTGCCAGCTCCTCCACTTCCTCTCCGACGGTGTCGATGGTAATCGTCTGAGCACCCCCACCCTCGCTCAGCTGCTCCATCACCTGATTGGTTGGAATTAAGGGGCGCATGGGCAGAGGTGGGCGATGTGCTCATGCAAACGCATGCCATGGTTGTTAGACGATTGATCTCGCATCAGGACTACTGGCGATATGCCGTGTTTGCGCCGGCCCACGATATGTTTCACAAGGAAAAAAACAAAAGACCCAAACAAGGGGCATGGGATGGGGGGGGGGGGCATACTCGTGTTTTGCATGCCTGAGTTGTTAGGCCATTGACCGCACGTCCTCGAGAGGACGGAGCTAGTTCCCACCCACACAGGACCGATCACCGATGGCCAATCGTTCCTTTCCTAGTTTGCCACAGGTGGCTACATAACGTGGGTGTGCGAGGGGGGTGGGCGTGAGCGGCTCGACTCATGATAGCGATTGAGTCATTCACCAAGGACCCTCACTGGAGACAGGCCGCCGTCACAACATCCCCAAGCAGGTTCGATTCGAGCTTTCGCAATTCAATACGCGATCGCCGCCATGTTTTCCAAGTTTGCTACGACTGTGCTTTCTTCACATGTCGCCACTGAGGAGCACCGTCTGTCCGTGCTATAGCCGCGTAGGGAAGTCGAGCGTTGTCTAAAACCCACCGCAACAAAGCAAAGTTGTGTTGCCACAGGACCGGGTGCCGGAGTCCTAGTCAGAAACACAAATGCAGCGAGGCGTTGACCTGAACAACTTGACTACTTTCGTTCGAGTATCAACAACATCGGTTCCTTTTCTTCAACAATTGTTAAATGTTCCAACTGCACTTCAATTCTGTCGATAACCCCCTTGAACATGACCGGTACGATCGATCATGTTTTCTTCGCAAAAAGGAGTTGGAGCACTTGCCGGTGATCATTCTTATTCTCGCGGAGTGCTGATTTTTCCCGTACTGAGGTCGAAAACTTGGTACTGGTCACCAACCGGTTAGCGCGACCATTGCTAGTCAAATAAAATATGCACAAGAACACGCAACGGCGTGTTTTTCAGCGGCCAGCAGGAAAGCGTGGTCGATGCCAACTGACAGACATATTCACACACCTTAGCGAGGAGCGGGACAACGAGGGCAACTTTCTCAGGATCATCCCCGACTTCTGGCGAGATAAAGCCGAGGATGATCAGGTCCTCTAACGTGGCGGGGTAATCCTTGGCAATGAGATGGATCACATACTCCAGGAGCGCGTAGCTCTGTTCTTCGGTCACCTGGAGAAACGGTGGCACGCAGACAATATGAACACACGGTGCCGACGGGGGGGGGGCATGCGCCTAACTTGAGGACGGGAGAATTTTCTTCAACCGGAGCGCGCCCAAAATTTGCTGACCCCTCACGGTTGAACAATCAAGCAGACGTCAGCAGAACTCTTTGTTCTTAAATTTTGCATGTGGCGGACGACCATGTTCGATGTCCTAGGCTTGGATGTGATGTTCCATCTCGGGCGGCCTCGTTCTAGGCCCACATCGCGAGGCCAACGACACGTATATGGCTCGGTTTCCCCGCCCAAAGGCGATTGCTCTTCATATGAGATAATTCTCGTCGTCGTCGTTGTGGTTGTGCCTGCTACCCGTGTTAACATGCTACGCAAACTGCCAACCTACATCAACATCGGAGTTGGCAAGATGATTGCAGGAGGAGGGAGACAAACAAAGCTGATATCGATACCCCGCCGCGAATTATGCCAAGCGGGCCATTGCGAAGACAAAAAGATGGTACCTCGGTCATTAGCCCGAAGTCGAGCACGCACAGAGTCCCGTCATCCTGCAGGAGGAAGTTGCCTGGATGGGGGTCGGCGTGGAGGAAACCGTTGTCGAGCAGCTGCACCAGGTAGGAATTCAAGAGCGTTGCCTGTGGAGTGAACGAGGCGAGAGACAGAGGAAGAAGGTCGAAGCGTGAGGACCAGGTTTTGCCGTGCGTATGAACATGCGTGCTCGACAGGAGAAGCACAGGGACCTAAAACTTCGTCAGGGAAAAACGTTTCTTTCCAGCAGGAGGTTTACATATGGGAACCTAGTCGCTTACTACGTAAACAAGACACGTGCTCGAAAGGGTCCCTAGGTAGCCAGTCCTGGGTCAAAACGTTCCGAACCGCGTCTCTGGTAAAAAACAAGCAACGGAAGCAACCGCCACATCAAGACCACCAAAACAGAACGACAAACATCCCATCAACAGCACTCCCTCCGCCACAGCTACTAATCCCTGTGCCATAACAGGCCACGCTGTTAGAAACAGCAACATCATGATCGTTCCAACAAAGACGCACGATACCACAGCCACCGCCACCCACCTGTAGAGTTGCGAGGCATGCTCTCCCCTCGGGACTCCTAGCCTCCAGGTTCGAAGCCTTCTCCCCGTCCACCCACTGGGTTACTAAGACGTATCTCGTCGTCATTTCCCGGTAGACGGAGGGGACCTTGATCGCGCTCCCGAGGCTCTTGTGCTTGGCCATTTCCTTGGCGAAGCGGTCGGCGTTGTCGGCCTCCATCGTGTAGTCCATCTCTTCCAGGAACCTCACCGCCCAGCTGTCTATGAGGCTCTTGACTGAGCGGGAGGCGTCGCGCAGTATGGACACCGTGCTGCGAGCGCGAATGAATGCGATTGAGTACCGATTAAGATAAAAGTGAGCTGACGGGTTCCTTGGGAATCGGGTCTTCCTTAACACTCCCCACCCACAGAGTTTCCCCTCGACTGGGAACCGGTTAGGGCCAGGAAGGGTAATTCGATAGAGGTTTCGCGGGCTATTGCTAAGATCGAGTCCGAGATATGCTCCCTGGACTGACCCGTACATTTGTCCGTGGAAATGTCCAAGGTAGGAGAAGAGTGTGCACAACCGGAGTGAGTATCGAACTACTAGTGTTGTCCTAGACGACGCCGTTGCGAAGTTGTGACGATTGTGGTAAATTCATTTGACGGATATGTTGGGAAGCGAATCCTGCTTAACACGAACATATGGTAACAGAAGAGCTCTCAAACGGCGTGAGGCAAATTGGTTGTTCGTTCAACATCAACGTACACGTCTACCGTGGGCTGCAGCAGATACCTACCCTGGACCGGTTTTCAAACGTCGACAAGTCTGCGGCAAAAGCAATGACGGTGCCGAAAATGGCAGCCTTGGAACCAACTCGTCGAGATCTTCCCGACACGTAAAAATTGATTTTGGCATCCCCTTCGTCGTTGAGCAATCGAGCTTTACTACTCGGCTCAGGGGACAGGGGATGTGGTATCTTACGCGTGACTTACGGTACCACGGCGTACCCGGTAGCAGGGTTGGTTGGTGCTGCTAACAAAAAAAAATTCCATGCAATTTCCGAGCATGGAACCCATCCGCTTGCCTTCTACAAAAATGCCACATACTTTTGTACTCCGTTCGCGAATGTAGGGACCATGCGGACAATCGCATTGAATGGTCACTATGTTCCCAAACCGAGTGGTATCAACAATATCGTAGAAGCAACTTTTGACTCCCCGTGCAAGCTACAGCTTTTGCACGCTCACCCGATGAGGTCGAGAATGATGCGGATGACGTAAAGGTCTTGCGTCACCGTGGCCAGAACCTTCGGCCGCTGGATCTTTACCGCCACCGTCTCCCCCGTCCCCTTCAGCCTCGCCTTGTACACCTGCCCCAGCGACGCGGCCGCGATGGGCCTGTCGAAGGACTCCACGCTCTCGAAGGCTTTGCCGACGGGGACACCGAGCTCGCGCTCCAGGATCTTCCTCGCTTCCGCGGAGGAGAACTCAGGCACTCGGTCCTGTAGCTTCTGCATCTCTTCGAGGTATGGTGTGGGAAGGATGTCCGGGCGGATGGACGCCCCCTGCCCCACCTTTTTGAGGAAAAAAACATTGAAACAAGGGAAGGCTACAATACCCGTTTGAAATATACCCACAGTAATCGAAGAGGATATGCTGAAGCCTTTCAGTGAGTGGAGGGAAACCGGCTGGAAACTCGGCTTATTTTATTGTCTGTTCAAGCCTAGCACTGAATGTTATCAGTAATTCCAGCTGGTGCTAGGCAAAATATCTACAACATATATTTTTATTCACAAGTACCAGATTTGTTGTCTTCAAGTCATTTAATAGATGGACATATTCTACAATACATTCCCTGTAGCTCTCTACTGGGTCACCTTGATGAAGGCGGGTCCGTTCGAGGACGTGAACTCCCGCATCTGGACCGCCCTGACGGCCATATTCTTGTCCCAGTTGTTGGTCAGCACGTCGGCGAGGACATTCAGCAAGAAGCTGGCGAGGGAGGCGGACACCTCCACAAACCGCACGGCCACCACCAGCGGCTTCCGCCGGTAGTACGCGTCCAGCTGGTCGAGGTCGTACTCGGTAGGCAGGGGGGGGCTTTCCCCCCCGAAGCGCTGGACGAAGACGGCCAGGACGGCGGCGGATCCCAGGACGGAGAGCGCCGCCACGACCGCGCCGACCTGGTCGCTGCTCAGCCCGAGCTTCTCCAGGGAAGACTCGATTACCTTGGTTGCAGGGCTCAGGTAGCTGTCGACGGCGTTGAACATGTCCTCCGTGGTCTCCCACGCGCTCGCAGGGAGAGGCGCGAGGTGGAGCGCGGACTGCAGGGAGCTCGTCATCTCGGCCGCCATCGCCGCTATCTGGTGGGTCGTGCGGGTGTCCGTCATCTCTCCTAGGAGTCGCATGTGGTCGTCGTTGAGCAAGCTCAGCAGCACCGGCGACTCCCCCGCCGAGAACCCTTGGTACCCGTCCACGAACGATCCCATACGCGCGCCAAGCGCGGATTCCAGGTCGAACCCCATGTCCGCGCCGGAGTCCAGCCCCATGCCTAGGCGCGTCACTGCCCCTCTTGTTTGCGCCCCTCTACGGACGGACGAGCGATGTGTATTGGTGAAGAACCCACCCAAAGCACCCCCCTCCAGCACCCCGCGACGCTTTCTCCCACGACGTCGTTTGGTGCCTGCTACACCCCTACACTCGTTGCCGTCGAGGTGGCACCGGGCTGTATCGAAGGCCCCATACGAGTTGCTAGTAGGTCGGGGGGCAGCTACCATCCCGCTGCACTCTTGGACGTTTTCGCTCAAGAGAACCATGGCGACCAAGATGCAGCCCGATGTGCCTCGAGGACATGTCGGTGGGCAACATGAAGCTGATGACCGAGGTAACCGTGTCATCGTCGGAAGAGCTGTCGTTGCAAGTGGGGTAGAAAGAAAAATTGAGAACCAGAGGCGTAGATAGGAGGATGAGATTTTCCGGGCAACGCGTACACTGGGGAGTACAACCAGGTCCCGGCATGCGCTGAACAGCTGTGCAACTCGTATTCAACATTAAGAGTGCGGGGTACATGAGACGTCATCCTCATTTTGGAGGACACGGTGACGTGGCTCAAGTAGTTTTCGCGGAAACATGGCTATTGTACCTTCTGCGGTTCAGAAGGCCGCTGGGCTTGACGGTCGTTCGTGTGTTCGCGTAGGCTGTGTAATAAGTAACAAACTACATGGAGGTACACTTACATGTGGTCACAGCCTACTGCTGTAATGTGAAAAAAAATGAAGTACCCGCATCGCCGGCGTGAACGCCCAGCCAACATGTGGTAGGTTGCAGAGCACCATCTGTGCTTCCTGTCTGATCGTATGCGTAGACCATGTACGTGCACGGGTAAGTCTGGAAATGCATGCGCGTGTAGTCGAAATGGTATGTGGTGTAGATACGGCCTTTCGTACAGAAGAACATAGATGTATCGTGAATTGTAGACGGCATGCTACAGGAAAGTGTCCGGTCTTCTCTAGCACGTACCTTAACTCGATATCGCGTTTGCCGGAGGCCCTCGTGTTGGTGTATTCCTTATCGCGTTCAAATTCAAAATCAACGCGCTGTACTGTAGCTCAAGATTGGCGAACACCCTTGCGTACCTTGCACACGCAACCGCTTTCAGCCGGCGAAACCAGGATGTCGTATACACACATCAACAGTCGCTTCGACCAGCGGGCTGCGTTGGGACGGCCCGAAGCAGGATTGATGAGAATCACTGCTGTGGTATGTACAGCAGTAGGCCATGTGTCGGAACACTGGAACATGAGGCTAATATTTTGCCGTTTCAGTTCGCCGAACATCCAACATGAACATCGTGAACTCCTGGAGGGGGCGCCGTGGATTCAGCCCCCGGCAACGACTAGACGACTAGCAGACTAGCAGCGACACACATAACAACGCGACACACAACAGCAGTCTTCTTGCTCGGCAGCGGTGGTGCATACGTTAGGTGAGGTGGAAGCGTGTCATTATCGGGGAGTTGGCTCCGACGTCTGCTAGTTGCAACGGTATCGACATGTCAACGACGTCAGTATGGACTGGAACCCCCCCACGCAAAGACATCTACCGCTGACTAGCGATTCCTCTCTGCACACACAGGAGAGAAGCGAGCAAGCACGTTTCCTGACCTGCTCTCCATAGTTCGGAGGGCTATATGTCCTATGAAAACACTAGACTGCACGGGAGGGCAGCGCTTAAGCTTCCTCGCTTCAAGTCTGCTCTGAAAGCGTAATCCAACGTTTGCGACCTTCTCAGGCTGCGGACACATATACACCCCGCTTGTTTCCGAGAACCTGCAGCAGTTACTACTTCATTATACCGTGTTTTCTAACTTACCACCGGCGTCCGCGTCTCTCAGCAGGCGGAACATGTTGACCTCGCTCGCACGCAGCGGGCCGGGCGTGGCGAGAGTCGCACAGCGCGCGGCGGCACCGCTCTCCGGGGCACGGGCACCAGCAGCAGCCGCGGCAAGACGGAGCATGGGGGGTCACGCCAGGCACATCGGGTTGCCAGGAGAGCATGTGCCGATCGAGGTCAGCAAGGTGCACAAGACGCTCGGGACGGCGTACCTGGCCACCATGTTCTTTTGGATGATGTACCGGGCGAAGCAGGACGGGTTGGTTCTTCTGGTGCGTTCCCGGCTGAGTAGGGCGAAGGCTTCGGCGGTGTTGACGGGGGGGTTCCAGCAGACAGCGGGTACCGTTTCCGACACAAGATGACACACCCCATGAACAGATTTTGAAAGCTCGATCTCTCAACAGCAGAAGGAGTCGCAGCGCCGAAAACGGCGGCGTTGAAGCCGTCTGGTCAAGAGCTCTCCGATAATGTATCGTTTCGTTCATGCATCCTCTTCGTTGTGGAGTGATCGAGCTTTGACGATCGGTCCAGGGGGTGTGCTATCTTATGTCATATACGGGAGTCGTTCCGCCAGGCAGGATTGTACAGCGACCTCTTTCGTGTTGAGCGGGAAAAGAATTTTCAGCAGCTGTGCACCGGAGAAGAGGCTGCTGTCGTGTGATCTCTGCTCTCGTATGAATACTGCTCAATAAGAGCCACCACTGTGAACTTCAGCAAGTACAGTAGTGGGTGTCCCCAACAATGGCGGTGTACTCGTTCTCATAGTCATGCATGCCGTAGTCGTTAGACCATTGACCTCGCATCCCCACAAAGCCGAGACGGGGCACGCCGGGTTCTCACCGGACCAGGTTCTCACATCACCAAGCGCGAAGCGCCGTGAGGTATTCGGCGAGTCGCATGAAGGGTGCGCTGCATCCTGCTAAGGGTGTTCGGCATCTTGTGCTAACTTCCTTGCGTACATATGACAGCTGCGTATGACTTAATTTTTTTTCCGGTGTTCACTTCCAGAGACAGTAGTGGGTGTCCCCAACCACGGCGGTGGTGGGGCAGCTGATAATGGCCGCCTAATATGGGGCAGCCGCCTTACTCAATGTGTATGCATAGAATAACGTGACTATCTCGTCTGTGCATCTTCCAGCCAATTTCACCGCCGAACGTAGGGCGGCCACCTTGCTCAGAGACCCCCACGGTAAGTAGTAGTTCATCCTAAATCGTTAGCACAGCAGTCGGCCGCTGTGACAGCAGCTCATCGGTGAGCGCAGCGGGCCGGCTCTCCGATCAACGCATGATTCCGTGCACCCGTCGGCATGCCCGCGCACAACCTCTTGGTCGGTTTTCTTTGGGAGCACGACGCAACAGGGTATCTACCCTGGTCACTTGGCGACTCAGCTGTGTACCTGCTATTGGGCAGCTTCAAACGAGCCCAGCTGGTTGGTCACCGTCCACTCTCACGCTGCCGTATCCCAAATTAGCCGGCCGGGAGCATACCCCGCCACGACTAACTTTATTATCTCCGCGGGCTCGAGTCTCGACGCGCGCGAGCAGAGTAACAGCCTTGTACCGTGAACACTGGCTGGCACACAAACGTTAGCCGTGGCGTACGGTGGTTGTGCCGGACCTGAACGCTATCTGATCACGCAAGGGGAGGATTTTTTTCTGTTTCCTTCGAATTTCGCTATCGGTTCGGGAGAGAACATGCGTCGAGACTCTCTCAGATAGGATTTGTAGAGAGAATTCATGTTGCCATTCGCTTTCAGCGCGTTGCGCATTTTTCGAAGTTTGCTCCCCCTCCAGGGACCTTGATTTTTTGCCGCTGGGGCTCATGGTCTTCTCATTGGTCAGCCGTTTTACACAGGCCGATGCTTTCAATATATCGCACACATGTACATGTGCGCACATCACATGTTGCTTCATCGTTTAATCGGCGTTCCTGGCGTCATGTAAGTTTCCGCAGCGAAGGCGAAGGGTGGACAAACCGGGGCAACGTATACTTATTCTTTCTCGGTGTGGCGAATTTGCTTGATATCGTCAAACACGCATGTGTTTGTGTGTGTGTCTTTTTTTCTAGAGTATATCTCGTCCATCCCGTAGTCAATTCGTGATTCCGGACGCGATGGTCGTTGGTTCCTCGATGTGATGTTTTAATAGTTTGGCTTCGTACAAAGAATCAATTCAACCTAAAAGTAACTTATCTTAAATAATTGATACCCGAAGGCAAGGGAATCGGACGTCTGGTCGTGCGGTTCTGTATGTGCAGTTTTTAGAAGGTCACTCCAGTTTATCAGCTCCTCGACGACAAACTACTAAACAGAAGTATATTTTCTGCTACCAAGTAATTCCACCAAAACGCAAAAATGTATAAATTCCTAAATTGTTTTGCTCTCGCCGTTCGTGAAACACAGGGACTTGAGCACCCGTGGGACCACATGGACGACCACCACGACCATGGTGCAGGCCACGAGGAGGATGAGGACGAGGACGAGGACGAGGACGAAGAGTAGACGATAAATGATAGTTGACATCTACGGAGATCAAATCATCTAGGAACGTGACATCTGCGGAGATCTATTGATCAAAGCGCAGACTGATAGTCGACATCTATGCGTACGGGAATTGAATGATCGAAGAGTAGAATGGACTGATTATTGACATCTACGGAGATCGAATGATCAAAGAGTAGACTGATACCAAGTAGTTGACATCTGCGGAGATCGAATGATCAAAGAGTGGCAGTTGACATGTACGGAGATCACACATGACCACACCTCTCACTCAGAATCGGCCGTGTTGTGTTTGACACAGATCAAAGCATCATATTAGTTCTACTTCACAATCGATCGTTTTGTTCATGACCATTGGTCACGATCTACTGCTGCCGCAGCTGCAGCAGAACCTTGTTTGCTTGGGGGGAGCGGGGAGGTCAGGGGGGATGGTTTACAGAGGTGATGCTGCGGCAGGGCAGAATCGGTCGGTGTGTCTGACCGAGGTAGACAAGTGTGACGTCAGATGAAGGTCTCGTCGACGTTTTTTTTTTTTTTTTGCGGAGTAGCGGACGGTAGTGCAGAGAGGCGGCAGAGATAACATAGTGTGGTCACCCGCATCCCCGTCGGCTAGCGTGGCTGCTTGTGCGGCGCAAACAAGGCCAGGCGTGGGTGAGGGTAGAAAGTACTGCTTGTTACCCCTTGCTATGATGATGCACGTGCTTCCAATTTCACCCGTCAGATGCTGCTACTCTTTGTGGTCGTCGAGCTGTTTTGCCATAAGTAGCTAAGCAGTAAATGCGAAGCGACTGAGCAGCAACAAAAACCGTGACCTTTGATCCTCCTGACCACGTTTTGAGTTTGCGCTTTCGCCACTCCTTTTTGCCATTCATGCGCTTCTTTGGTAAAGTGAACTTGCGTTTGCGTTTGCCAATTTCTATAGCTACAGAGTCCAAGGTATTGTCTCCATTTCGTGCAAAAAGGTGACAGCTGAGAGTTTGGGATGATCTCGAACGGATAGTGTCTCTTTGACTGTATGAATATTTTCTAAAGTAACACATGCGCCGACGCAGATGGAAGCACCGCGGTAGATGTGCGGACGAACACACACAGGTGTGTGTGCGGTCGATTGCTCCGCAAATAAACTGCCCAACACCGAAAAGGGTATGTCGATAATTTTGGCAACAATATGGTCGAGAGCTGTCATTCCTTGCACGTACCGGTCGGGTTCCTTAAACCCTCGTGTTGGTTTTGGAGCAATCCATCTCTACAACTGATCGCATGCCTGTTGCGTTCGCTTGCACCTTAACGTTAGAGCACGAAGCTATCCATGTATCGGCGGCCTGGCTATTTGCGCCAACCGAAACAGAAACATCGCTGACATGGAGAACGTTTTTAACGTTTCAGTGTGTACGACCTAACTTTAGTAAATTTCCACTCGCTCACGTGCTGTAGGGAAATTGAACCGGCTGAACACAGAACGCCCCCCCACGCAAGAACCCAGGAATTCAATAAAAAGTATGAAGAACCGAGCACCACTTGTGACCCGTACACCAAAACCTAAACAGCAACAATTCGTAGCATGACCCTAGGAACTCAGAAGTCCAGCCTCGGCCGAAACTAGATGTTGTTGAGTGCGGGCGCGTTCTGTAGAGTAACGCTTCCATGCAATCAATCGGAGGCGTTCCTCCCACCCCTTCGCGATCGGCCTAACTTTTTAGTTGATACCGGCAGCATCCAAGGACGTAAATAGACTAGAATGTACAAAAACGATTTTCTGCCTCGCCCCAAGTTCGTCAGTAAACCCAACGCTTACAGCTAGTTCCTCGGGGGACCGAATCGGGAATCAAAGTGGAAAATGACCAACACGGGCGTGTACCAGCAGCCAAACGTTGCTTCTGCTCCGTCCACACCATGATACCTAAAAAAGTGAGTCTCGTCCTCGGCTACCTTCAACAGCAACTCCAAGTCCAACCAGGAGACCCGAACCAGCCAAGACCTGTGCACAATTTTTCCAAGAAGACCCTGAACGAAGAACGCAATGCGTCTTTCGGTCAGTCGTCCTTCGTTGGTAAAAAAGGACAACAATGAACGGCTTGCAACATTACAATCCTGCAGCGACCGGCCGTATGGACTGCACGGCAGTGCCTGTTGCACCTCCGAGCCCTTAATGCGTCGCCCCCACTACAGGGAGGGATAGAATACCCGACGCCCGCACCCGGTACGTATTCCAACGGCTTCCTCAACAGGTACGCCGACCAAGAGGTATGCATACGCACGTATGTTGTCGAACGGCTTCGTCAATAGGTGCGTATGCTGTCCAACGGCTTGCTCAACAGGTAAGGTATACAACGGCTTCCTCAGTAGGTGTGTATGCTGTCCAACGGCTTCCTCATGAAATGCGTATGCTGTCCAACGGCTTCCTCAACAGGTACGCATATGTTGTCCAACGGCTTCCTCAACAGGTATACTGACTGCCCAACGACTTCAACAGAACAAGTACACTGCTGTCCAACAGCTTCCTCAACAGCTACGTTGTCCAACGGCTTCCTCAACAGGCATGCCGTCCAACGCCTTACTCGGCAGGACATTGCGAGTTTCAAGATCCGTGGATACGTAAGATTCCAACCCCGTCACAGGGCACGACGCCGCCCTTGCCCACTCTCATCGCAATCGTCGGACACGCCGATTTCTTCGCTCAGGTGGGACTTTATCGACGAGGTCCAGCACGTCGACGAAAAATGAAAAACCACACCACGAGCCGGGGGGGGGGGGCGAAGGGACCAAAACTACAGTGCATGGATGGTCGTAGTCCCGAACATACGGCAAGAGGCGGAGATATGGCACCCCCGTGTTGGCGTCTTCGTTAAGCATATTTCTCCACAACTAGGAAGGTGCGAACACCAACCGATACCTACTGGGAGGGCCCTAGACGAGATGTTTCCAAAACTACCCTTCTCGGCAGTGGTACCCCGCCGGTTGTGGTAAAATATGCTACAAAAAACGCTAAATACCACGGGGGTGCCATCTCTCCGACAATTACGGTAGACCATTTTAGTTTTCTCGATGACTGCCGGGGCTGGTGATGTCAACCGTCGCATGCGGCAAACCGTTGTGCCATCAGTCAAACGTAGCCACGTCTGCTTTGGCCACCTGGTGAGGAAGTTCATGACCCGCAGCAGGGGTTCCGTGGGAAGAAGCGCGCGCGGGGGGGGAGTACGGGTTGTGATCGGCCGTTCTTTCTGCAGGGAAAGGGCTGTCATGAGAGCCGCAATAGAAATATTTGCGTGTCAGTTGACACCGACCAGGGAAAAAGCAGGGGACCAAACCTAAAAATGGAGACGAGGTTTTCCACAACTCCAGAGGAGGACACACCGACTCGTAAACAACGCCTTTCAGCCTGACGAACACACACACACGTCACACGCACACTTAGACTAGAAAGAATGTTCGCCGAGGGACCTTGGTTGTACCCGCTGGCACTGAGGTGTTTCCATTGGCCGGAAGGTTAGCGTTAGCGCGGTCGATGCTAACAACCACATAAACACACACACGTAAACAACAATCCCCCCTCCCCTCCCCCCC
>CACKRE030000515.1:117334-128473 GCA_902602495.3 Ectocarpus sp. CCAP 1310/34 | reverse complement strand
GGGGGGGGGGGGGGGGGGGGGGGGGGGGGGGGGGGGGGGGGGGGGGGGGGGGGGGGGGGGGGGGGGGGGGGGGGGGGGGGGGGGGGGGGGGAGAGGTGACGCTTGTTTTGATCCCGGCAAAGCCTAAAGACCACTCAGACTACCATCGACGGCAACAACGGGTGATATCGGCACTAGAAAAGAAAGAAGTCCTAAAAACTCAACACGTATTATACACGGACGTCAATGTTATGTTCGATGTCTCGGCCGCTGTTTCTTATTCCCATCGGCCGTGGCTAGGTTTCCAGCACCGTGACAAAGCTTAACGAAGGCGCCCGGGATAAGGAACGCTTCGTGAGGGCATTGGAACTCCAGTACGAATTCAGAGAAGAATTCCTCAAGCCTTCAAGGTGACAGGGATAGAGATATACCGTAGTTTGGCTTGGCGTTTCGACCGTTTTTTTGTAGCACGAAGAAACGTGGAACGGCACCAACCGAACCAATCAGACCGGGTGAAAAGCAATATTGTGTACTCATAGACAGGTTTCCTTGACAGTGTGTAGCAGACAGTTTCCCCTGCCGACGAATTTGACATATTAGCACTGCTTGTTGTTGTTGCGGAGCCCCCGTGATGTGTGTCTCTGTTGTTTCTATTTGGTGCTTTGCCTCCCCGTCCCGACTTCCCTCTCCCCAGCCTGTCTACAAAACCTCGGGTGCCTGCGTCGGGCGGATGAACGATGTTGATGATGCGTACATGGCGGTATGCTTTGGAATACGATGCCGCTTGCGAAGTCATCTCGTCAACCCCTAATCCTAACCCTAGCCCTTGGAACACGATTGACTCTGCGTGCGAAGTCATCTCGTCAAGGAGGGATTCTTGCTCAAGGTTTGCAACGGAGGGCCCCGCCGATACAAGTTCGTTCTGTTCTCGCACATGCTAGTCTACGGAACGGAGGCCAGCCTGCGGGCGAAGCTTCAGCGCGACCACCGCAAATACAAGGTGGGGACTACTTTTCGTGTGAATGCTTCATTATCTTCGCCGAAGCATTCTGACAGTCGCTTTGGTACATTGGTGAATTCGTAGAGATCAATGGTTTGTTGGTCATGTTGGACTATGTTTGCGTGGAGCGACTTTGTTGAACTATCCGCTGTGTAGGGTTGTACGAACAACAAAACGACGCTGCAACATTCCTCTGTGATATGTTTCGAGGCGATGCCGGTGATATTTCCATTGAAGAGGCACTCGCGAGTTACTTGCCGTGCGCTCGGCGTTGTGTGCCGAGGCGAGTAGCTGTTGGATGCAAACACGAACATGTCTCTCCGTTTGTGTCCACTTCCTTTCCGGGCGTAACGCGCAAGAGAGCCGTGCGGCTTCCCCGCCGTCGCTATGCGCCCTTTGTCTCAGCACCGTTGCGCCACATACTCGAGGTGGTGTTTTGGGTTTCCTGCCGTACGACGTATATCCTTACCCATACCCCTTGGTTCCCTGAGTCTTGGCAATTTTCAATCATGCTTTAGCACTGCTGCCGTGGTGCCAACTAAACCTATATGTCGGTATTCTATAAAATTGTCACAGCGATTTTTCGTTCATGCTACTGCTACTGCGAGGCCAAGCATAACCTGTTGTGGGTGTGCGGTGGTGACACCGAGCTACCGAGTTTCTTGTAATTGACCGAAACTCTGCGTATATATCAACCACGTCGATTAAACTCCTAACGGCATGCCATGGGCGCTGAGAAACTCCGACGGAATTAGCCCTTTCGATTAAATATCTGCTTTCCGAAGCGACGTCAATATTTTCTTCACGTGTACGACTCCGTCAGCTACCAGCGACCGCACGTGGTGAAAATTCACGTCAATGTGCTTAGTCCTTGCAAATACGAGACAGAGCGAGCATGCCATGCGGAGCATCGAGTCGTATCACACTTTATCAGCCAATGACGTACCAAACACGCGCAATGCCCCAAGTTGTCCCCGTCATCGTAATCACCAAGGTGCACGGACGGATCCCTCTGCATGAGTGCCTCGTGCTGGACTACGGCAGCAGCGACTCTTTCGCGATCGCGCGGTCGAGCGGGAAGAGCTTCGTGGCCATGGCCGTCTCCGCAGAGGAAAAGCAGGCGAGCGAGCCTCACTCTCGGGAACACGACAAGTGCTGCTGTACATGCAATGCGCTAAACGCTTCATGGAACAGCGAGGTGTTGGTAGAACAGTGTGGGGATCGCCAGTTTGAATAGTGCCACCTTCCCGGAATACAATATGGTGTAGGCGAAATTGCGCGACATTGATGGGATGTCGGTATCATTTCTCCGAACAGTGCCGATCACCCGGAACAACGAAGCATATTTACATATGGACAACGATCAACCTTTTTTTAAAACTCCATACATACTCTCTGCCTACGGAACGCACACACACATAACGCACGAGAACGAATACAACCGAACCTGCCTTTTCTAGAAAAGTTTGTCCCGAACGGCAACGATGGTGAACAAGAAAACACGGTGTCGGTGGTGACCACGCACGCAGGCATGGCTAGACGCCTTCGAGGAAATTTTCGCAGGGATGAAGGATAACGTCCAACAGGACGACGGCAATCAAGGTCAACGTTCACTGCCGCAGCCGCAGCCGCCGCCGCCGCCGCCGCCGCCGCCGCAGCAGCAGCAGCAGCAGCAGCCGACAAGAAGAAGCAAGAACCGCGGAGCGCCCTCGAGCCCCACCTCGGAAGCAAGCAGCAGCCGCAGAGCTTCCGAGGATGACTGGACCTTGGCGTTGCCTCCTGCCACGCGACAGGAAGGTGATGGCCGTGTCGGTGTAGGCAATGCCAACAGCAGCGCCGGTGAATTGTTTTTGTTGCTGTTGCTATGTCGTTACCCGTTTATTCTGTTGTTGCTGTTTGCCGTTTGTGAGCGATTGTTGCTGTCGCTGTCGCTGCCGTTGCTGGTGCTGTTCGTGCCGCGGCCTTTGTTGTTGCTTTCTCCACGTTAAAAACTCTTCCCACCATGTTTACAAACGGATCAGAACTAACTTCTTCACTACAAAAGTAGCGACTGCAACCATGCAGAGATACATGGAGTGTTGAAGACCGTTGGTCTCTTCCTAAGGTTAAATAAATGAAGATAATGACGCTAACAGCCGCGTTGTGAGAGGTCATGCCGTGAATGCGCTCATCACGCGGTGACCATCGCGTTTGTTGCCGCTGTGTAATACATGTGTAGGTTCCATTTACTGAACACTCGACGTGAATTCCGTGCCTGTCTAGGTCTCTCACTTCACGTGCAACCGTCATCTTAATCGTTGAACATCCCGTTATTTGTCTTGGCGTTGGCCTGAAACTCATGATGAATGTGGTGCTGATGCTTACGCCCCAACAGCGAGAAATTCGCGCCCGACCTAGCGTTAGTATCTCCGTGATGGTCAGTCTGTGGGCGTTTCCGTCGTGCCGAAGCTCTTACTATCTGGGGGGCGGGCGGCCGTTGTCAGATTCCACTTCTACGCCAAATGATACTAACGTTTCAGCAATGACTAAGAAGCCGCATGTTGAAGTGCTGCCTTCATCTGCTCTATTACTTAGCAAACTTGAAGCAAACCCATGCACGATTGATTGATTTTTAGCGTGTCTCGTTTGTGCTGACGATTGGAGCGGCGACATACACGTTTTGTGTGAACGCGGGTGCGCAGGTATTTCCGCCGAAGGCGGCATGATCGGTAGGGATGGAGAAGAGTGCCCCCCCGCCCTCTCGCCTCTCACGAGATCAACAAAGTCTCATTTGGGATTCCCGGGCGGGGGAGCGACGCTGGCACAGACGGTGGCCTCTTCAATGGCCATCCCAGGTCGATGGTCGCTTCCGAATGGCGGCGTCGGCGGCGGCGGGAGAATATCCTTGGCGTCTCACGCTACCAGCGGTGGTGGCTCGTCTCCTCGATCGGCGCGGTCTTCCTTTACGAGACGGGCTGGTGTTCAGGTGCGGATGGCCAGAGGATGTCCCTGCTGCTGCTGTTGTTGTTGTTGTTGTTGTTGTTAATCGTGGTGTTGTTGTTGATGCTGCTGCTGCTGCTGCTGCTGCTGCTGCTGCTTTTGCTATAGCTGCTACTGTTGCTTTCGTCGTCGTTGCTGTCGCAGCCATGCACGGGTGTTTCAGCTGGGTTCGTAGCACCCTGTCCACTGACATGTGTATTGTCCAGAGCACGCTGACGAGCTGTCACATTTTTGTTTCTCGTCGGAGAAGTCGTGAAACACAAGTCCTACCTCTGTCCAGTCGGTACCTTGCCCATCTGATCGGCACGTTTTCGACAGTTGGTTCCTCACGGTAAGCGGACGGCTGTGTTTCGCCAGTCAACCGCAGGACGAAAAACGACAACCCAGCCGGCATTCTGCACTACCGGTGCATGTCGATAACTGTCGCCTGTGCTCACTTGTGCACGGTTATACAGTTGGTTCCTCACGCGATGAGCGAACGGCTGTATTGAAGCAGTCAACCGCAGAACGAAGATACAACCCAGCCGGCAATCTGCACTACCGGTGCATGTCGATAACTGCTGTCTCCTGTGTGCACTTGTGCAGGTGTGGGTGCCGGTACACGGGCGTACGGAGATGCACGAGATCTCCTTGCGAGGCCTCCCCGCCGGCTCGACATCGGGCCTCTTCAAGGTTCAGGAAGGGGTGAGACCCGTGCCGGGGCCCCGTGGTTTAGTTTTTCTTCTGGGTGGATTACCCGTTTACCATGTTGGTTCTCTTCTACTCGTGTTTGAGACGGGTCCCCTCTTGTTCAACCTCTGATTGTTGTTGTTGCTGCTGATTCTATCGTGGCAAAACACGAAAGGGATGGCATATCTTCGTCGTCGCTTCGAGGTCATGATATATCTATATGGACTCCAGCTGATACCTGAGGTTCGACTGTGGACGGCTTGCGTCATGGGTTCCCACAGCTTTGTGGTAGTCCGTCACCGAGAGCACGCCGGTTCAGTTTTCGTCGCGAGATTTGAGCTGAACCCTCACCCCAACCCTATCCCTAGCGAGGAAACGGCCGAGAAGAGAATAAGAGAGGCCTCATCTCGAGAGGATTTCCCTGCCCATGCCAGATTGTTACGCATGGAAGAGTTATGCTTCCATAGAAAGCAGGCCTTTTAATTTCCAAAAGGGCCCCAAAATCTTCGAACTGTTGTCCTTCCCGGCTGTAGCGTGCGTGTGCTTGGACTCCGCCCGTCCGACACAACTTTCTGTCATCTACACACCATCCACGATTTTCGAGTCGTCACCTGTTGTTCGTGCAAAAACATTGCAATGCTTTTCTGTGTCCACCCAGAGGGCTTGTGAAATCTCGCCGCAGAAAGTACCTTCTTTGTTCTTACAGTGCCGTCGGTGACTGGCAAGAAATAGCGGTCGTGTCCCAATCTCACGTTCTTGTTTGACTCTACTCGCGAGTTACATGGCCTTGTGTGCATGGAAATACGGGTCCTCCCCGTAGTAGCAGAGGGCGTAGCAAATACTGGATATATTATGAACGTCCTTTACGACAAAGGCAGTACATGACAACGACAATGGCAACACCATCAGCAACAACGTGGGGGCGAAGTTCGCTAAAAGTCCTCGACGACAACACACCACGCCCAAACAGCATTCGACGGGCGGGCTCACCCCTCTTGCGGTATGGCTCCTTCTCGCGAAGTCCCCCCTTCTTGCGATAACGCTTCTTTTTCTTGCGATGCGGCTGTTTTTTCTTGCGCTAAGACCCCTTCTTTGCGGTACGGTCTTCCTCTTCCGACAAGGCCAACTCTGGAGGAATGAGAGCGTTGCTGCTCTTGTTGACCGTCGTTGCTGTTCTGAGTTCTACACCCTACACGCCTCTCCCGCGCTGGCTTCCGTCTGTTTTTCCACTGGAGGGGGCAAGTAACGACGACCTCAACAACAACGACGACGACAAACACGCCTCCGGTGATACCAAAGGTGGCGGCGAGCTGCCCTCCAACGGCTCCAACAAGAAGCCGTTAGCAACGACCTTACCGGGTGCGAGGAGCGCAAGCACAAGACTAGCCCCGTCCGCCAGTCGGCAAACCACCAGATCACCTTCCCTCGGACGCCACCACGAGGGGGATTGGGTAGGGGGCACCGTGATCGCGGCTGGTGGGAGGGGCGGGGCTGCCCGCGGCACAGATGGAGGACGAGGGGGCAACGCGGCGGAGGTTGTTGATAGGGGGGTAGGGGGGGGTTCGGAGGCTGGTGTCGACGGGAGTGCAGACGTTGAAGACGGCAGCGACGGCGGCGGTTCGGTGAGGGAGCGGCACAACTCCACGGGGCTTGCCGACCGGGCGGAAACGGAAGGCAGAGGACGACCAAGAAGGAGGCTTCCGGCTATGGTGAGGAGGAAGAATCGAGACTTCATGCTCCTGGGCGCCGTTTTGACGATTTTTCTACCTTTTCGAGACATCATGCCATAACTTGTAGAAGTATGATGTGGTAAACCAGGCGGGAATAATCACTCGAACACAGGGCAGAGGGAAAGACCGCTTAACAATGAGGCGAGGTTGACATTTTGTCGAGGACATCCAGGAGAAGGGAATGTAGGTCAGATGCACTGTTGCAGTCGTAAGTGGGCGATATTGGCACCACAAAGATTTCTAGTCTCACGAACAGCCGTTAAAAGCGGCTCGGTTTAAGGTGGAGATCGCACATTTAAAAAGGACGAAGTAGGTCGTCCTCTGGATGACAAGGCGTTAGTTAGTACAAGCGTCGAAGTACAGGAATATACAGCACCACTCTTTTCCTCCCCACGGGCAACGGTTTGGGACACAGGACGCAGCAATGTATGTAGCACACCCCTTGGACTGGTTTTCAGAAAAATATTTCTCTACAGCGAACCCCACGCCTGTGCCGGAAATGGCGGCGCTCGAACCATCTCGCCGAAGACAATGCATAGTTTGATTGTTGGGTCCCCCTTTGTCGAGGAGTAGTTGAGGTACAAAGTAGCAATCGGCCAACGCGGTGGTGGTATCTTACACAACGTATGCGGAAAGCACAACATCGCCATTTGCTCTAACCAAGCACAACTCCCCCTGTACCTTTCTTAACGGTAGCGTCGGCCATCCTGGAGATATGGCCTTCATGACCTTATCCATACTGCGAGGATAACGACATCAGGATCAACCGTGGCCCTTTAGTACTTTTTGAAAAATACTAGCCTCCTATATACCGAGGGTCACGGGTGCTCTATTATAGTGCAAGATGACGCCAGTACTCAGTATTGGCCCTGAAGTAAAATGTTTCCGCCTCCCTCACAACGAGGTCACGATGCCCATTTATCTTGCAGTATTCAGCAGTATTGTAGGGATGTTTTCACCTCCTTATAAGGACGTCATGATGGTGCTTTACCGAGCAAGGATCACGTCAATATGCAACAGTATCGTAGGAATGTTACCGACTTCTGATAACGAGGCCACGTGCTCATTTATCCTGCAAAATTCCGCCGGAACGACGACCTTTGTTTCATGCCAGCCGTCCGCGCAAGCTGTGGCCGAGATGCAAACGCTGCCCTTGTCGGACGAAGGGGGGGACAGTAGCGATTCCGGAAGCAACGATGATGACCCCGCCAGCGTAAGACATAGCTCCGCAAGCAATGAAGCCCCCGTCAGCGTACGACGCAACTAGCTCCGGCTTTTGCGTCTGCTTGTTTTTTTTTGCTGCAACGATGATGCTCCCGCCAGCGCAAGACACAGCTTCGGCTTTTCGTATGTTTGCCTTTCTTCCGCTGATCGGTGCATTTCTTCCATCATCACGGTGTCACGTAGCAGAAGTCGTTCACAAAGCGCGGCAGAGGGGGCTATTCGAAATTTTTGTTTTTCTCGAGGTCTTCGGTCACTTCATGTTCTGGCTGGCGGGACGTCATTGACGGACCTAAACGCATTCCGTTCGGTCCCGCTTCGGGTAGGTCGTCGATCAATTGTGGTGTTCAAAAGTTCCCGCAACATCAACCTACAATGCGTGTTCGTTTCCAAGGCGAAATTTTCGGGGTCGAACCCGTTTCCTCTCCCCCCCGGGAGAACAGAGCACAAGTACACGATGTTCTCATGACACCCACAAGTAGTTGGTAGTGCCACGTATCTGTATCAGTCCACGTGTTGGACATTATTGTAGCGCGACGTGAATGACACCCACAAGTGGTTGGTAGTGCAACGCATCTGTTTCAGTCCACGTGTTGGACTTGTTGTAGTGCGACGTGCCTGTTCAGTCGACATGTAAGCTCCGGAGTCTTTTCCGACTGACGGAAAGGCGGCGTCTCGCCCAAAATACCGATGGCCGGGCAACGCAGGCGGTTTGCTATGGTGTACAGCATATCCACTCTGCTACAAGTCAGCGCTGACTCGTCGCTGACTTGTACACAGCATATCCACTGTGGTAGAAGTCAGCACGGACTTGACTTGCTGACTCGTAGCATAGTGGATATTCTTCGCTGACTAGGTCAGCGCTGACTTGTAGACAGCATATCCACTATGCTACAAGTCAGCGCTGACTTGCTGACTTGTAGCATGGTGGATACGCTGTACATCTTAACACGGTTGTGTTCACTTGGTCTCCCTGTAGAGAGCGCGTGCGCATGCTCATCATCCAACCTCCACGGAGCCGCCACTGACGTAGACACGCACCAACGTCAAACAACTCAGCGTGAATGCTGAAGAGCATTGTTGATTTCGTGGATCTCCCCCTCGCCTATGGCGCTGTCGTGGCAGATGCAGCCTGTAGCGGCGAGTTGGCGCCTGACGGGAGACAGGGGCAAGTTTCGAAAGATACTGGCCAAGTTCGAGGCTGGACCACGCACTACGCCAGGTGCATTTTCGAGCCTTTGCTAGCTGCAGCGGTTTCGAATGCTTTAATACTTTCGAAGGCATTCGGGTAGAGGAGAGCGATACCGCTGTTTCTCTCATCACACGCGACATACGCGTCAAAAAATCACGGCACGGGCCAACAAGCAGAGCCATGTTTGTCGTGCTCCACGTCGGTCGCATGTTTTCAACCAAATCTCCAATGGTGCGAACGTGGTCGGGTGGTGCACGTGTTGGTTCACACTGTGAGCAAGCGCCGGACACTGAACGAATACCGCAGGTTGCAAAATATATCACACCCCCCGGACCGAACTTCCGAAGCTCGATTTCTCGGCAGGAAAAGCAGTGACGATGCCGAAAATGACAGGGTTGGAACGGTCTCGCCGAGAGCTTTCCGAAAACGTACCCTTTGATTTATGCACCCGCTCCGTCGTGGAGTAGTCGAGCTTTGAAAATCGGCCCAGGGGGGGGGTGTACTCATAGTCGTGCATGCCGTAGTCGTTAGACCATTGACCTCGCATCCCTACAAAGCCGGGACGGAGCACGCCGGGTTCTCACCGGACCAGGCTCTCACATCACCAAGCGCGAAGCGCCGTGAGATATTCGGCGAGTCGCATGAAGGGTGCGCTGCATCCTGCTAAGGGTTTTCGGCATCTTGTGCTTACTTCCTTGCGTACGGATGACAGCTGCGTATGAATTAATTTATTTTCTGGTGCTTTCACTTCCAGAGACAGTTGTAAGCACTGTGTAACTGCCTCGAGGGTGCTTGACCATTTTAACACAACGTGGTGCGATCATCCCCCTTGCGCGGAGTGAGGGTTCTCCACCCCGCACAACATGATCTACTCGACCACCATTCATGATTACCGCCAAAAAAAAAACGGAGGTAAAAAAATACGGTAACCCAATTGCCGAGTTCACGAAGTGAGTTGGCTTGTTTTACAACGTCGTTGCCAAGCGACGAAAACCCAACCCCGATGGCAAACACCGGCCCAGGGGATGTGATATCTTGTACTCCAAGAGACGGCTTGCTGTGTTGTTTTGGTTGTTTGACGAGTGCTTCCGAGTGCTCCAGGGGGAGGGAGAAGAGTCACTGAACGATTTGTTTTGTGTTGTTTCAGTGCTTACGAATAGTTCCGAGTGCAACCGGGGAAGGGAAAAGAGTCACTGGACGAATACACGAAATGCAAGAACAATAATTTGTCTTTTTTTGTTGTTTGACGTATACTTCCCAGTGCAACCAGGGGAGAGAAACACTGAACGATACAGGCCGTGTTTATATTTAATTTTTTTAACGAGTAGATCCGAGTGCAGCTGAGGGAGATAAAGGAAACGCTGACGAGGAGATGCAAGCTGCAGCGGCAGGCGGGAAAAGACAACAAGCTGTGGAAGCGGACTTGGGCTGGGGCGATAGCGTCGAAACAAGGTATTGGGAGTCACATTCAGCAGCACCTCTATTGCCGTTGTAGTATGTGTGCTTGTTTTTTAGATCCTCTGATGGCTCTAGCACTTTTGCGTCCACGGATCGAGTCTTTTCCTAGATAAATGTGAAGAGAACAACAATAACAACTCTTGCTCTTAACGCTGTGTCCCTCTTTGATGCAGCTTTCCCGGTCTGTAGGATTCCTCATCGGCGAGTTGGACTGGTTCCTCGAGCATTGAAGTGTGCTAGTACGCTTGGGGAGATTGTAACCTTTATGAGGGAATCTCCACATGTGTCACCCGAAGAAGCCTTTTTGCCTAGCAATCAAGAAGAGTCGAAAAAGGGGGGAGTAAATGGAGATACCGCAGTCACCCTCTTTTGACACGTAGAAAGAGTCTCAAATTTAGCCCGTTCCCCATCAGGAGTCCTTCGACCCGTCACCGTAAAGAACCCCATAACTGCATCCATCCCCTTTGATAATATTCTCCAACGCGTCGTCCTTCTGGGATATCTGCACGTTGTCAAACTTCAACAAAAAACGATACAGTGTCGATGGCTTGACGGTCTCCACCTTGCTGTTTGGCGCTCAGTACAAAGCCCAGTTGGCACTTGCCTGTGAATCACGTTTGCTTGCGAAGCTTTTCTGTCGAAAGGATCGGAATCTCGAGCCAAACGTTTGCACAGAACAGCACACATGTATCAACGCGCGCCCGTAAGCGTAAGGGCAAAACGTAACATCCATCCACGTCAGAATGAAGTGTTTCTAAAACTTCCTGGACACGCTTGAAATATGAGTACAGTGTGTGTGTGGGGGGGGGTGTACTCATAGTCGTGCATGCCGTAGTCGTTAGACCATTGACCTCGCATCCCTACAAAGCCGGGACGGAGCACGCCGGGTTCTCACCGGACCAGGCTCTCAC
>CACKRE030000515.1:98756-117233 GCA_902602495.3 Ectocarpus sp. CCAP 1310/34 | reverse complement strand
GTCGCCAAGCGACGAAAACCCAACCCCGATGGCAAACACCGGGGGGGAGGAAGGGGGGGGCTGGTTAGTGCAGGTTTGTGCCTGGAGAATTGACGGCACAATAGCGGGTACCGGCACGTTTCGACCAACCGGCACCAAAAAGGCTCCTTCACTATATATCCAGCATAATGGTGGCCAAGTAGGTCATGTTGTGCGGGGTGGAGAACCCTCGCTCCGCGCAAGGGGGATGATCGCACCACGTTGTGTTAAAATGGTCAAGCACCCTCGAGGCAGTTACACAGTGCTTACAACTGTCTCTGGAAGTGAAAGCACCAGAAAATAAATTAATTCATACGCAGCTGTCATCCGTACGCAAGGAAGTAAGCACAAGATGCCGAACACCCTTAGCAGGATGCAGCGCACCCTTCATGCGACTCGCCGAATATCTCACGGCGCTTCGCGCTTGGTGATGTGAGAGCCTGGTCCGGTGAGAACCCGGCGTGCTCCGTCCCGGCTTTGTAGGGATGCGAGGTCAATGGTCTAACGACTACGGCATGCACGACTATGAGTACCCCCCCCCCCCCCCCCCCCCACTGTATATCATATGATGTGCCAAAGCATTGATTGAGATCCACATTCGAAACGTTTTTTTTGTCCTCCACAGTCGAGGCGAGCAACAGACCGTGACAAAGCGGCAGCGGCAGGAAGAGGGGGGAAGTGAGAGCGGGGAGAATGAGGGCGATGCTGAAGAGGACAACGAGCGTTTCGCTTACATTTCCAGCAGTGTGAGCACCAGTTCCAGCAGCCTCGAAACAGAGCACGTCAACCCGCTGGCACTCATGCAAGGTACGTACGTGCCGAACCCATGAAATTCGTCCTGCTATAATATCTCAATACATTCGTCGTGGCCCCGATATAGGAGGATACCTTGTAAGAGGGGGCTCCGATGTATCAGGGTCGAAATCGGTTTGTCCCGGACTCGACCCGCTTCATTAGTGGTTGGGTACCCTCTTCTTCCGGTGGTATGAAACGGGGCGCCGATGTAAGAGGATCGAAGTGGGCTGTCACGGACTCGACCCGCTCAAAGTATAGTTGGGTACCCTCTAATTTCAGTGTATGAGGGTGCTCCGATATAAGAGCGTCGAAATGGGCCGTCACGGACTCAACCCACTATATTTTGATTGGGAACCCTCTTTATTCCGGACATAAAGGGGGCCGCCAGTGTAAGAGGGTCAAGGGCCTTTGTTGCACCACTCTCTATATCGGAGCCACCGCTGTTTTGTACCTACGGCTCAACCCTGTTGTTGTTGTTGCTGTTGTTGTTGTTATTATTGTTGCCTTGGTTGTTCCGACCCTACCTCTAACTATCGCACTCTTCCAACCGATGGGACTTCGTGCGACACAAATCATTTTGTGCGAATCGAGAAAAACAACTTGCCGCCGACCTATTCGAGTTGTGGTTTCTGTTGCGCCCTCCCACTTATTATCCGTCATCCTCCGTCATTTGCGTCTTCTAACTCTCCGAAGGATGACAATGTGCGAATGTTGCTCGCGCCCATCCCGGCGAATACCTCATCGCCGGTACGGTTGTGCCCTTCAGCCCCACTCTGCTCTACATGTGTACGGAATATATAAGTACATCTTTATCATGTAGCTCGATTCTATCTTCAATGTGAAGGCAGGAACACTCTCCCGTCAAAACGTTAGAAGTGCTAGCTAACTCAAGAAATATTGTTCGACACTTGGCGTCTCCCTTTTGGACTACAAGTCTACAATAGTTCTCTAGTTCTCTCTGGTTGCGTTGTCCTCAATTACGAACACAATCCACCTTATCCTGTAAGCAAGGATGAAATTCCTTTCGAGACACTGGAAAAGAGCTCCGGAAAAAAGCCCCAAGTTGTTGTTGCCGATCACGTACCGTGCCTTTGTTTTTTCTCTTTTTTACGGTCAGACCCGGTCTCCATCAGACCAAGTGAGAGGCCCAACAACCCCACTACGCCGTGGGCCTTCTCCGCTGCCACTGCTCCCGCTCGAGACGCCACTGGTGCCAACACTAAGGGAGCGGAGGGTGCGCCTCCCGGGAAAAACGAATACCCTTCTTTCCCCGGTACGCGCGGCGAAGAAGCCACCCGCAGTAGCAACTCCCGTCGATCCTCTCGATTCCTCCGGCGGGCCAGGTCTTGGACTGCCAAGAAACGGCGGAGCCCCCAACGGGCCGGCAACAGCGATAACGACGACGGTGAAAGCAGCAGCGGCTGTAGCAGAAGCAACAGCCCGCGCAGGGCATCTGCGGGGATGTTGGGAGCCCTGCAGAGGAGCTTCCGCGGCCGGCTGAAAACGAACAGGTGCGGGCGAGTAGGTTGATTCTTCCTTTAAGCGTGGTTCTTAACGCTTCGGAAATATAGTTATATTTTCCACGGAACGGTGACAAGAAAACCCGGCTTTTTTTCGCTTGTTCTATTCGCGATGTCATCGCAAAGTACGTTTCCTTCCCTGAATACACGTTTTGCTCGGCACACAATAGGTTGAGTTGGTGAAGCTCACCATAGAGCAGCGGTAAAAGCGCAATGAGCAGCACCTGACACAGAGGACAACACACTTAGAAAGATCCTATCCACCCGGCCTGCTGTTTTCAGTTTTCAGCAACAACAGGCGCAGGGCAGATTGTCGCAACCTGGGCGTTGCTTGCGATTTCTTCAGTTTGCCAGCTCATTTTCCACGGTTGCGACTCCCATCTTTGACCACCATCTGCCCAAAGGTAGACGAGCTCAACATTCATAGGGCGGCAGCCGCGCTGACGGCCAGCATCATACAGATGGCCAATCCGAAAGAATTATTAGCGTTTCGGAGGCCCTGTTGCTCTTCTGCTGCGTGGTGCCGTGGATTGATGTTGACGTGTCCGACTAAAAACACATCATCTCGCCGCATTTTTTCCAACGGCATTTTGGTGAGGTGGCACACGTCTCTCACACACCTTATTAAGCAGCACCCAAGCTCCCAATACCCACGAAGCAGTACGGTGCCGCGAGATGGTATCATAAAGACAGCCGAACCGAAGGAATCAGCGCGTTGGAGGTCTTGGTACTGCTGCTGTACCCGTTCTACTGTTTCCGAGTTTGCTATGTGTGATTGAAAAAAATTCCCCGGCACCAACAGCAGCAGATGAAGACGAGAACACCACGCAATGTCTAGTTTTGGACCAAAAACGGACTGAACGCCGCTTCTGCCGCTTGTCCATCTCCACAACAGATCTGGACGTACGTGAGTCTGGCAGGTCTTTCTAGCGTTCTCAGTGATGTTACAGTGCCCGCGGTGCACTTGTCCGATGCTTCTGTCAACAACACGGATCCGTGAAAGTAGCAAGCCCCGAAAAATCCCGGCTCCTGCTATTCACGTTTCCGAGGAAAAACGTCTCCACACATGTTCAAGAAAACACGCTTCCGTGAAATGTTCCGTGTTTTTTTGGTCGTTCAGAACCACCCTTAGTTCCCCCGCTGTTCATAATCCCCTTTCCAAAATATGCTGACAACGTTGGTATATGCGACAACCGTTGAAACCGAACACACCACGCGTCATCTCAATCGCATCCCATCCCATCGTGTTGCGAAACAGGCTTACCTCGACTCCTCCGCTAACAACAACACGAAGACGATGGCCGAAGAGCGACGAAGCGGAGAAGAAGGGCTTGGGGGGATTGTTTCTAGCGAGGGCTAGAGGCACGGCAGCAGCAGCCGCAGCGGACGGCAGAAGAAACGGTGGTGAGCTGTCTCTTGCGAAACAGACTGCAGCCTGCCTGGACACGCACCGTCATGCGTTCCTCGGGTTTTGCATTCGTTGCCGTTCTGTCTGTGAGCAACCTGCCTGTAGAAAATCGCCGGACTTCTTAAGTATAAATATAAAACGAAGACCTGTTGCCCGAAACCTGTGTCTTCTATATTACAGTAGTTTTGTTTACGCTTTTGCGCTGCTGATGCCGTCCTTGACTTGGCCATGCACGGTAGTAGAGGAGAGAGAAGGTTTATGGCATCTTCTGCACGTCTAGGCGGGAAAACCTGAACAATGCCTGTGGCGTGCCAGGTCTTTGAAACCGGAGGAAAACCGATATTTCTTTTGGAGGCCGCGTTACATTCTAGGCTAGTAGTGCACTGCATACATATTGCAAGTCATATGGTACGAAAATGTAGCATGCTGAAATCGAGACGGACTACAAGTATGCTTACTAGATGAATATCTTCGAGAAAATGTCTGTGATGGTATTCGTGCAAATCATTTCCGTAAAAATTGCTTCATTAGGATGGGTGTGCACGCCTGCACCTTCCCACAGAAGTGCGGGTGCAAAGCACCCGCAACAAAGTCGTCTGCAACTGATTCTCTTCTTCCTTGATCGTTTGTTTTGTGCGGCAACGAACAGGCTGCCCACCAGACTCGCAACAGGCAACCCCAGTGTCGGATCCGGAACGATAAGGTTGCACGGAAAGAGCGCCTTTGTGGTGTAGCAAACCCGGCAGATTGCTGCTTGTCCATCGGTCGGTGTTTTAAGGCTCCTACACAAACTTGCATTTTATGTTGGTATGGTTGCATCGGATATCAACGAGGTAGCCTAGGGCCGACGCACGTTCGTTCATAGTCTTATGTTGCCGGTTTACGTGTTGCTTGTTGTGGGGGTCGATCAATATGATGTAGGTCGTGGGCTACGACGCATAAAGCATGCATAGGGTACTTTTTTCCTGATGGCTCCACCTCTTACATTGTGCCTCTCATAGCTCGAGAGACTAAGCTCGCTTTTGCGTCTCGAGCTTGATACCAAGCACCACTCTGTATCTACACCTACGCTATCTTTTTCGCAAATACATTTTTCGTGCGGAGGGTCTTATACCTTGATATCACACCTGACTGACTGCGTACAAGTCATTTTTATACTTGTTTCGGAAGTATTGTGCCTTAATGATGCACCAAGTCTACAGGTGGCGCTATCCGGAATCATTTATTTAGTGTCAAGAAACTGTTTGTGATGACGGTATTGATTGCAGCGTCGGTTTGTTCGGACGTGTCATGACCGTTGGTTGATTGTTTGAAACGGCTTTTTTGCCGAGCCCTGGCATTCTCCTCGAGACGTGAGCCCGCCTGTGCTTTTGGTATTTATTCTGTTGCGCTGAAAGGGAGGGTGGAAAAGGTTATGGTCTATTGAGACCGACAGAGTCAGTCGTGATGGGAGCGGCATCATTAGACTGTTTATTCTTGGGAAATGGAACTATTAGCTGTGACAAGTTGGAAGAGGCCCCATGCTCTTCGTCTAGAACCCCGCTCGTCAAGCAGGGTTAGAATTGTTTGTGTTATAGCGGCGACTACAGGGATGAACACGATTAACTATCTAGAATAGAGTAGGCTAGATTTGGAGGGCGAAGATCACGCCGTTGGAAACGCGACGAAAGCCCCACGGCCGGGGCCATAGATCTATTATGATAGCCGTAGATGGAACGGAGGTGCGGCGTCTCTATCATTCCCGATGGCAGGGCTTCGCTTCTCTTTCAATGTCACTTGATGAACGCAGCTATTATTGCGAACGGAAGAAACTGAAGCCTGAGAGTGCTGCTGTTGATGCTGAGCTGATAGCGTGCCGCGAGCTAGCGTGCGAGTGATATCGTCAGAGAGTTGTATTCCACAGCAAGCAGCAGTAGTAAATACCGGTAGGTTGCATGTTCGCAGTACATACATAAAAGGATTGCAAGACAAGAAACACCGACATACCACGGATGGATGACATTGGTGGGATAGGATTGGCGAGCGCCCTAGCTGGTAGGCAGCACCGTATCTTCCAGATCTTCGATACAACATAAGAGGAATGACTTTTTGGTGCCATCACTACGCTCCCTGGACGCCGACTACCGTCTAGCTACTTGCGTCCAACCTCTGAGACTTGACCGGCAGAGGGTCTCTGCAAACCAACCCACTGTGAGTCTACCGCAACCGTCGTCGTCCATTTCGACGTCGATCGATACGAGCATAGCACCACGCACACAAGCAAGCGCGGTTATGCATCACACTGAACTTCCAGGGGGGTCCTTCGCTTGCACATCATGTGGGTTTCAGGATTCGAAATCAACCCACCACTACACTATAGTCGGTAGACTTGTTTGAAATAAACAGACTTATTTAGGTCGTGGGATCCGAACGACTAGACATTTCGCTCCGAGGAGGGCTCTCCTAGACGGTCCATCCAATGTCTTTTTGGCGTCATGTTCTCCTTTCGTCACCCACATCCTGCGGAATGTTCCAGGGTCCGTCTCAGACGAGAGTCTTTTCGTCGGCAATACTCTGGGCAACAGTATCCTGGGTTTCAGGAACAAACCACCTCGATCAAGTGTCCAGCCTACATAGATAGGTTTCGGGGCCCCTGTTTGTAGTAGGGAGCCGAAATGAAACCATCAGCCTACATAGGTTTCGGGGCCCCTGTTAGTGAGGAGCCGAAATGAAACCATCAGACTATTGTCTTAGGGGTGTAGGGTTAGAATAGTGAGCTCTGACTACTGTAGTCTTGGCATTAGGTTGGTACTTTTGATTTCGGCTGCTTTTGTGGTGCCGCAGAGCCGTCGGTTCAGCGTATGTATGAGCACGTACGTGCACAACATATGCACGAACGCGTATTTTACAGAGTCATCTCGCCCCCAGCGGCACTCCTGACAGAATGATACACCACGGAAAAGCAACAGCTCCTGTCTGCGCCGTCGTGATCAGCAGCAGTCCTCCATTGGTCTGCGTTGCGCCACGACTCTCGGACTCTATAGGGACGGTCGGAGATAGTGCCGGTGCGTGGTCAAAGATCGTTCCATCCCAGAGGAGAAAAAGCTGCATGCTGCATGCGCGTATCTCATGGAGGTGGGGAGCAGCGCCGTGCAGCAGAGACAGCAACAGCAGTATCTGTATCTCTGACACCAGGCACACTACACCTGCCTGGTGCATCCTCTGTGTCTCCAATACAAACGAACGTCTACACGCAACACCCCGTGCGTACCCCCGGCCCCCGCTTTAGCCAAAGATCGTGCATGCCTGTGAGCGTGTGTACTCCTCGATGTACTTTCAATCTCGCCGCAAATTCTAAGTCCCTTCAGCTGCACGAGCTGGTATTTTGGGTGCAACCAACTCTCTCTTGGCTACACAGCAAGCACAGCAGTGCGGGAGCTTCGTGCGTAACCATGGCGAGGAGATACGCAGCGTCATCTCTGGCAGCAGCAGGTAAAGCACAGCAGTAGCAGCCTAGACTGTAGGCAGGTCTCTCTCTCGTCGAAGTGTGTGCCGCGCAGCAGCAACCATCCTCCGCAACAGCAATGTTCTTCACCTTGAAGGTGGAAGCGCCGTGCCGTGACCGCCAATGGCTGGCTCTCCGAGGACCCAGGGGGCAGTGGTAGCGCCGCCCTCGGCCGCCGTGCACATCACGCCAAGCGCATTGATTGTGGCATTTCTCCATTCGATGCTCCGGTCGTGATCCGGCTGTCGGCCGTGCGGAGAACCGGGGCATCGAATGAGTGTGCACGCAAAATGCCTTGTCGAGAACGCCTGCGCTGTACGTACCGTATGTGTGATGCAAGATAACACATCCCTTTGACCGATTTTCAGAGCTCGACTACTCTGCAGCGACAACAGAGTGACGGTGTCAATAATGGTGGCGTTGGAACCGTCTCGTCGGGAGCACTTTCGAAAACTTTCGTCTTCGTGTAGCAATCGAGCATTGAACATGTCGGTCCAAATGGTTGGGTATTTATTGCACGCCTTAGCATCAGGCTTAGCATCTCTCCCCCATGTCTGGTGTCGAGAGCCTGGTGGGCTTGTGGTTGGAGGGTCTGCGATCTGGCTGAGGATGCGAATAGATGCGTGGGTATTGCTCTTCGAAGTGTGCTTGGGGAAACATTGACAGGATCTATTTGAGTCAACCTTACTCTAAATCAGAGCCTCTCGCAGGGTTTTGCTCAAAAGGCATCCGTCCCGGAGTTCTGTACATTCGATTGCTGGTACAATATTCAAGATTGCTGTCCCATAGCTCGCGCTCGTGTGTGTGGCACTGCTGCTCCTGCCGGACAACTTCGGAATCAGCAACAAGCGTGATTTGTTGCGCCCAGCAGGCGCAAGGAGTGGATATCTGGTCTACGCAGTCGCGAGTGTTGGTGAAATAACGATTTGTTTCTGAGGTCGGGAATGTCAAAAAGCGTGATTGAGTGATACTATGCTTAGACTCGACTTGCGTTCGCGCAAGGAGTACCACATGAGGTATACGATTGGTACCCAGGGAAATAACCAGCCGGTTTTTTCGTCCCCTTGCTGAAAAATTTTGACACCACCCGTTCTACAGCAGTGGTGTTATCGTGAACGGGTTGTAGAGTTTTTTCTGCGATTGTTTTGTTGCATAGAAAAATGATCCCGTTGCCTTGTGCCCTGTAAGTCTGGAAATGATATACACGCACCGCAGGAGGAAGGTGGGGCATGAAAAGAAATAAGAAGAAAAAAGCCCTGGTGTTTACCCCCTCCTGTGTGACCCTGGATGGTTGTAGTTGTACGAAAAAATACACTGAAAAGTGTAGTACTCTACGTACGCTGACAAAGTGTAGTACACGTCTCACCACGAAAAATGGGGGGACTGTCGCCATCTGACAAATAAATAGGACGAAAACACACAACACACACACACACACCCTGGACCGATTTCAAAGCTGGGTTACTTGGCAAGAAAAGCGATGACGGTGACGAAAATCGCAGCGTTGGAACCGTCTCGTCGAGAACTTTCCTCTGAACAGACAAGTTGATATTGGCATCCTCTTTCGCCATGGGTGAAACCGAGCTTGGAAAATCGGTCCCAGAAAGGGGGAGTGTGGTAACTCACGCAACTCGCGGCAGTCTGCCGTTTGGCAGCAAAACAACCGTTTTTCAAAGCTCGGCTACTCCACAGCAGCAGGGAGTGACGGGGGCTATATTTAAAACGGCGGCGTTGGGACCACCTCATCGAGAGCTTTCCGAAAACCCATCCCTTGGACGTGGCATCCCTCTCCTTTTGTCGTGGAGTAATACTAGTATTCGAGCTCTGAAATCGGCCCAGGGCGTGTGGAATCTAACGACCGCATATGACACAAGATAGATAACACACCCCCTTGACCGATTTTCAAATCTCGATTTCTCATCAACAGGAAGAGTCACAGCACCGTATATGACACAAGATAACACACCCCCTTGACCGATTTTCAAACTCGATTTCTCGTCAGCAGGAAGAGTCACAGCACCGTATATGACACAAGATAACACACCCCCTTGACCTATGTTCAAGCTCGATTTCTCATCAACAGGAAGAATCACAGTACCGTATATGACACAAGATAACACACCCCCTTGACCGATTTTCAAGCTCGATTTCTCGTCAGCAGGAAGAGTCACAGCACCGTACATGACAAAAGAAAACACACCCCCTTGACCGATTTTCAAAGCTCGATTTCTCAGCAGCAGGAAGAGCCACAGCGCCGAAAACGGCGGCGTTGAAGCCGTCTGGTTCTGGTCGAGAGCTCTCCGATAATGTATCGTTTCGTTTATGTATGCTCTTCGTTGTGGAGTAATCGAGCTTTGAAAATCTGTCCAGGGGGTGTGTTATCTTGTGTCATATACGGCATGTCCTTCTACAGCGGTCATGGAAAATCGACGCCGGGAACAGCAGTGGGATGACAACGCACACCAAGCACGAATACGGCTAGCGTGAATACGCGTGGGCATACAAGCTACCAAGCAGCCGTTGTTGTTGAAGGCGCTCTATCCATGTAACTTCTATCAGCCTTCTCACGTGCCGACCAGATCATTTCCGAAATCGCCCCTCCGAAAAATTACAAAAAAAAAAAGGTGCGACACGGTGACGGGGGGGGCGGCCTGAGTGGTTACGTTGATCGCGACGGAAGGCACGTAAATATCAACGGATGAAACAAGATGCACACTGCTGTTCAACATTTTGATCACGGCAAAAGGCACGCAGATATCATCATGACAACAATATGCACAAGCATTTTTGATCGCGACGAAAGGCACGTCAATCTCGTATGATACCGAGATGCTCGCTGTTAAGCATTTGATCACGCCCAAACGCACGCATATAGCATATCATCTGATAACAGTGTGCACTCTGTTGAGCATTCGATCGCAACTATAAACACGCACATGGCATCAACTTAGACTATGGCAAGATGCTCTCTGTTGAGCATGCGATCGCGACTGAAGGCACATAAGTGGTATCAACTTGTAGTGAGATGCACTGCTGAGCATTTGATCGCGACTGAAGGCACGTAAATGGTATCAACTTGTAGCGAGATGCACTCCGTTGACCCGACGTCGAAAACCTTCTTCTATCACGCCACCATATTGAGCAAGGAACTGCTACTGCTGCGTACAACTGATCTGTTGGATGAAGTGTGGCGTTGCCGCTGCTGAGCCCGATTCCCGGCCCGATTTCTTACACATTTTCAACAGCCTTATAGCCCCAGGCGCCTGCCTTCAACTTCAATTGTTAACAATACGAGTGGGTCGCTACAACCGCTGTAAATACCTATCCAAAGCAGGTGTGAGCGCCACAGCCGCCGCTGCCCTCGTGGGAGCAACCGCGGCTTTTAGCGGCGTGGGAACGGCGTCGCCGCCGTCAAGCGGCGGGGTCGCGGCTTGCACGGAAAAGACAAGCACCCTCGCGGAGACCGTCGCGGGCAGGGCAAGCGCCGCCGCTAGCGTCGTGGCGGCGGGGACAAAGAGCAGCAGCGATGCCGCCGGTAAGCCGGGGTCGACGTACGCCGACCGTTTCTTTCGGGTGATCGGGCTCATGGACCCGAGGCACACGTTGACGACGGAGGCGGACGTGCGGCGCTACCAGAGACTGCTTAAGGAGCACCGCGTTGGGGAGGTGAGCGGAGACAAGAGCGCAGACAAAGATCCAATGTGTTTCTTTGATTAGCATCCTGCTGCTGTGCAGTCGAGTGATGTCAATTGGCCCGGGGCACTCTAGCTTACCGTATATGACACAAGATAACACACCCCCTTGGCCGATTTTCGAAGCTCGATTTCTCAACTGCAGGGACAGTCACAGCGCCGAAAATGGCGACGTTAAAACCGTCTTGTCGAGAGCTTCTCGAAAATGTATCATTTCGTTTATGCATCCTCTTCTTCGCGGAGTAATCGAGCTTTGAAAATCGGTCCAGGGGGTGTGTTATCTTGTGTCATATACGGTAGTCGGTTGGTCGGTAAGAATACGTTCATATTTATTGCGGGATGAAAAGCGAGAACGATAGAGACGCGTGCCGTATATGACACAATATAACACACCCGCTGGACCAATGTTCAAAGCTCGATTACTCCACGACGAAGAGGATGCATTAACGAAACGATACATTTTGCNACCGTATATGACACAAGATAACACACCCCCTTGGCCGATTTTCGAAGCTCGATTTCTCAACTGCAGGGACAGTCACAGCGCCGAAAATGGCGACGTTAAAACCGTCTTGTCGAGAGCTTCTCGAAAATGTATCATTTCGTTTATGCATCCTCTTCTTCGCGGAGTAATCGAGCTTTGAAAATCGGTCCAGGGGGTGTGTTATCTTGTGTCATATACGGTAGTCGGTTGGTCGGTAAGAATACGTTCATATTTATTGCGGGATGAAAAGCGAGAACGATAGAGACGCGTGCCGTATATGACACAATATAACACACCCGCTGGACCAATGTTCAAAGCTCGATTACTCCACGACGAAGAGGATGCATTAACGAAACGATACATTTTGCAAAGCTCTCGACGAGACGGTTCCAACGCCGCCATTTTCGGCGCCGTGACTCTTTCGGTTGTGGAGAAATCGAGCTCTGAAAAATCGGCCCAGGGGGTGTGTTATCTTAAGTCAATAACGGTATGTGCCGGGGAACGAGCTCTTACCTGTGCTTGTAACGTACACGCCCGGTTGTTGAAGGCTTTAGCAAAAGTCCGGTGGTCTGGGCCAAGTGCTTTCTCGTCGATGGTTGTTAGTGTTGTTGTTGTTGCATGAATGCTGTTGCCTGGGGCCGTTACTTTCCCCCCACCGCCTTGGATGATGTGCTCGCTGTGCTTGGTGCTATCACAGGCAGGTACGGTCTTACCAAAGAGCAGTGGGCCGATCCGAAGACGGAGGGGACGGCCGTAGTACATACCGTCCCCTCCGTCTTCGGATCGGCCCACTGCTCTTTGGTACGACCGTACCTGCCTCTACGGCCGTCCCCTCCGTCTTCGGATCGGTCACTGCTCTTTGGTACGACCGTACCTGCCTCTACGGCCGTCCGCTCCGTCTTCGGATCGGCCCACTGCTCTTTGGTAAGACCCTACCTGTTTGTGATAGCACCAAGCACCGCGAGCACATCATCCAAGGCGGTGAGGGAAAAGTAACGGCCCCAGGCAACAGCAACAGCGACACAAAAGCACCAGCAACGACGAGCACGCAGTGGCTAAGACAACAAAAACGGCCGGAGTAAAGGGGTGTGGGACGAGCCTGAGATGGATATGCAATGTGGCACGGAAGAGGAAGACACGTTATTTCGCCGCTCTCTCGGAGAGAAAGAAACGGTGCCCTCAGTTTTCTGATTGATACATTTTTTTTGAAGGAAATAGGTTTCTGATTGATTACTTGCTTTCAAAAACATTGATCAATCAGAAAACTGCGGACACCGTGTAGCTACTGCTGTAGCTAGATGAGACCAGGTGTCCACTTCTAGCGCCTGCTGGGCGTGCGTGTCGCTGGTCCCAAAACTGCCCGGCGGGAGCAGTAGTGCCACACAACGAGCGCGAGAGCTAGGACAGCAATCTTGAATATGGCACATACCAGAAATTCATATTTACACAATTGCTGGACGGAAGCATCGGAACTGCATAAATCTACCGAATGGTGGTCACGTTGTCACCTTACGCCATCGCCGGTGTATCTCAAGCAGGGGCCAATGATCTCACGGTGCCCGTAAATCATGTCACCAAATTCATGCACGATGGCATATCGCGGGACCAACAGGCTCACCAACGATTCTCACGGTGCCCCCAAGTGATTTCGTCGAGATGTCATACACGATGGCATACATATCGCGAGACCAACAGCCGCAGAAATCACGTCATGATGCCCCCGAATCTGTTCGTTCGTTCTTCTTCTTTATCTCGTTGCTGTCGCTTCGTCGTTTGTAATTACCATCATATGTATATCTTTGTTTCCTGTTTTTTGCAGAAAAACGGGGCGTTGGATAAGGAATTGGCTGCTGCTGCCGCCAAGTTGGACGCAAGCTGCAACGTTGCTACCGGGGAAGTCATCCCCGCGCCGTTTCGCCTGTCCGGATTCTTGGTGTGCAATATCCCAATAGTTGCGGCAATGCTCTTCAACAAGAGCGTATATATCCAGGTGTGCTAATGTCATCGTCGTCAATGTTGTTGCTTTCAATTTTTTGACCGCCTGCGCAGGATTTCAAGATTTTCTAGAAAAAGAATAGGGAGGGGGCACGCAGACCATATGCCTAACCCCAATCCCAAAGCACAGGTTGAATGGTTTGTTTTTCCCATATGTTTGCTCAATCAATTTTGCTGCGTAGGCTGACTATTTGCAACGTGGTTTTTTGTTGCTGCTCTCTTCTTGCTGCTGTTGCTGTCGTAATACCCGTTGTTGTTGCTGTTCTCTTCCCGTTAAGAATCATTCAGACTTCGGTTTGTCCATTCCCGCCCCTTCCGCGGCGCCGCCACAACCGGCGTATACGAAACGTGATCCGAGTTCACAAGCTGTTTCAAACGCGGCAGATTATGTTCACGCTAGCAACACGCGTGGTCCATCGTCTCCACGGGAGGAAGCTCGTTTCTCACGCATACAAAGCCCTGTTGCTCACGAAGGACGCATGTCGTCGCACAAGGGGTCATCTTACCCCGGTGGAAAACGTCAGAACGTGAAATCGGGAAATTATCTGATCGGCACGTGGAGACCAAGGGAGATGGGAGAGTGGAGACCAAGGGATATGGAAGAGCGTCTTCCAACTTCAACGGTTGTTTTGGAAAACTCGCACACGCATAGTATGTCTTCGGGAGTGAGCCGTGTGCTGCCATTTCCTGAGTTTGATGATCTTGCTTAGCGGGTGGTGCTCAAGGCCTTAGAGAAACGGTCTATCTAAAGCTCTGCCATTTTCCTTTCTTTCTCTTATTCCCAACGGATTGACAGGTGATATCCCACTGGGTAAACCAGAGCCTCAACACGGCAGTCAACTACTACAATCGGTGAGTGGAGCCAGCCGCATTTGGGGGCGAAGTTTGATCCTACGGCAAGAAATGCCTGAGTCACGCCGACGTTTGATCAGGAACGTGTGGTCAACACGGCGATGCTTGATTGACACTAAGCTGAGTAAGGCGGGAATCACACGTACGTACGTATCCATCCGTTGTTGTAGAACTTCCGGTCATCTTTGCGCCAACGATCAATGGATGTACCTCTAGAAGCGCTTCTATATATTGTATGTTGTGATGTGCGTCAATTTTGGGGGAGGGGGGGGATTTCTGCACTTGTCAGGGCTCTACGTGGAGTTCGATGGGATGGGTGTTTGGTGGAAATGGGGTGGTAGGGGATGGTAGCAGACGGGGAGTTCGATGGGATCCTTGATTTGATGGTAATGGGATGGCAGGAGATTTTGGATCCCATCACGTTTTACCATCCCATCACCGTCCCATCGGATAATCGTACCACCCTATCCCATCCATCTTCAAACCCTAGACTTTCCCGTGCTCCTATGTTGCTGCTGGTGCTGATCCCGCGGTGCTGCTGTTGCGGCTATGCATTTGCCATGTCTACCTTACCAAGATCTGGAGCTGAGATGACGAAGGAGACCTTGGCTATGTCGTACGCACTGGCGATCGGGACGGCATGTCCGCTCGCCTACGGCCTTGGCAAGGTGAGAGTGACCCTTGGTGTCATTCTGATTGGCTCGCGCTTGCTTACATCCAGACCTTCAGGAAATGCTCCCACGTACACCACCTGGCGGATTTGACGAGTTCCGCCGCAGCAGTGGTGCGGCAGTTCTTGTTCAGACCCAAACAAGGTCTGCCTAATCCTGATGAAAAAATGCACGCCTTAGCGGGTGAGATCTACAACGTACATCTGGATGGATAAGGCATACAATCGGGAAAGTTGGGATATGGAATGCGTACCCCCCCCCAGTTCTTTTTCCTCATAAACTTATGAATCTCGTGAAGGCCGTCCAGTTTGCCGACCTTCTACCCCTACCCCTAACCCTAATCAAACCTTACCCTTCCAGCAGACCTTTCAGTTTGCGGGCCTTCTGACCCCTAGGCCTCACCTTACCTAACCCTTACCTTAACCAGGCCTTCCAGCGAGCGCCCCCCTCGTTGAGGCGTCTCTCGTTCGTTGGCTCCTACATCGCGGTGGCGGCGGCGGGCAGCATGAACGTCCTCTTCACCAGGGCTTCGGAGATCACCGGCGGCGTCCAGGTCACCGACGAATTGGGAGAGGTGATGGGTGTCTTAGGTCGCGACAAGCGGGATGTTGTTGCTGTTGTTGCGTTGTCGTTATTGTTGTTGTTGCTGCTGCTGCTGCTGCTGCTGCTGCTGCTGCTGCGTTGTCGTTATTGTTGCTGCGGCTGCGGCTGCTACTGCTGCTGCTGCTGCTGCGTTGTCGTTATTGTTGCTGCTGCTGCGGCTGCTGCTGCTGCTGCTGCTGCGTTGTCGTTATTGTTGCTGCGGCTGCGGCTGCTACTGCTGCTGCTGCTGCTGCGTTGTCGTTATTGTTGCTGCTGCTGCGGCTGCTGCTGCTGCTGCTGCTGCGTTGTCGTTATTGTTGCTGCGGCTGCGGCTGCGGCTGCGGCTGCTGCTGCTGCTGTGTTGCTGCGTTGTGGTGGTTGTTGCTGCTGGTGTTGCTGGTGTGTGCTGTGTTGTCGCTTCTGTTGCTCCTGTGTTGTTGTGGTTGCTGCTGCTGCTCTGCTGCTGTATGTTGTTGTTTGTTGTTGGTGGTGGTGTCACCTTAATGTCGTGAAAGTGGCACGGCAGTCGTGGGCGAGGCCGATTCATCCCCCGTGTAGCAGACACCACATGTAAAAGCAAGTTGATCATTCGATCTGAGCCGAGAGAGTACACCCGCCCTATACAAGCGTGGGCGGATGACCAGCAGCAGCTACATATAGAGCATGCAGCAAGCAACACAACAGCAACACAGAGAGACACACACACATTGTGGACTGGAGGCGTATGCGGGGACGACCTCTTGTTGTATACGAAGAAAAGACCACGGCCCTCAAAGCAGTAGGAACACTCGCGAGAGACCGCAAGTCAGTGTCGTCTTTCCTTGCTTTGCGGCCTAGCGTCTCCTCGAGACCCCCTAGCGTGCAGGGTGGCCTTGGGAAACACCCTAGCGCGTACAGCAGCATACCGACCGCCGTGTACCCCAAAGAAAACGGCCCTATCGAGAGTCCGCTATTGATGTACCGTGCTGTGTCATGTCACGCTAGAGGACTTGCCGCGAAGGCTCATCCTTACCCTAGCCCTCACCCTAACCCAAGTCGATACGTGTTTCCTTTCTTAACCCTAACTCCACCCTCACACTACTTAAATCAAGGCGAAAGGGTTTCCCATCCAAAGAGGGTTGACCATCCTAGGCGTGATCGCCGATGCTAAGCCCCCGACCGTAACTACATCAACGCGAGAGACTTCAACCCAGAAAGGCTTAAGCCAGAAAGGCTTGCAGTAGTAGGTGGCCCGATATTGCGTCATGTAGGGGCAAGAGGAGAATATGCCACTATTCGATGTATCGGGTTCATGTACATGTTGAGATTGCTGTGGCGAGAGATTTCAATGCCACTACCATAATCGGCAGTTCCACCGTTCAAGTTGCCACTTTATCGGGCCACCCTCACCCTGACCCAACCCCTAACCCCTATCCCGTAACCCAAGGCGAGAGGGGTCTCCAAGAAGGCCGGGCTGCAGTGCGTTCTGCAGACCGTTGTTTCCCGGGGCCTGATCCTGCCCATCCCCGTGGTCGTCCTGCCCGCGGCCATCGTGGGGCTCATGAAGAATCGTGGCCTCATGCCCAGCAGCACTCGCGGCAAGATGTGGGCCCAGGTGAGAACCTTGTTTTATTTTCATGCCATGCGCCAAGGGGAGGGTAGAGGGGGACTCTTCTGTGTGACGACGGGTTGGAGTCAACGGCACTAGTGCTGTGAGCACTGATTTTAAGTGAAGGACAAAAAAAAAAAACGCTAATTAATGTGCATGGGTAGCTTGGTAGAGTTCGGTGTAGTAGTCCCCACGGCGGCTGAGCCGGTATTTCTTGTCGATCTTTCTTGTTTTATCGCCAACATCCGAGCCTGCCTGTATTTCCTTGTCGATTTTTAGAAAGCAAACATAAATCTTTCCCGAAAGACTTACTGTACCCGTTCGAGAGATAACCCCAGTCGAAAGGGATGTGCTGAATTATTTTCAACGAGTGGAGGGAAAACGGCTGAAATTTTTTATCGCCAATATCATCTAATTAGACTACGGACAGAGGAACGTATGGGCAGAGAGAACGGAACAGTTTTCAATGTGAAGACAACAACAATATCTGAGCTTGTGTTTGTTTCTTAATCGTGGGCGCTAACTTTGTATGGGCGTCGCTTTGCTCCGTTGTGCGGTTGCCCCGCAGGTGGGGGTGCTGACAGGGTCGCTGGCTTTCGCGTTGCCCATGTCGATAGCGGTGTTCCCGCAAGAGGCCCGCTTCAAGGCCAGCACCCTGGAGCCGCAGCTGCAACACTTGCTACTGAAGGACGGGTCGCGCGGCGAGGTGAACTACCTGTATGCCAACAAAGGTCTCTAAGGCACCGGTTGCGGGTGTGTTTGTGATGCGGCAACGATGGCTTCATTCAATAGTCGAGTAGGTTTGCCGGAGAAGGTCTTCTAGATCGGCAGCTTGTCGAGGCACCGAGATGGGCTACACCGACGACGGCCTGTGGGGATCGGCTGCAGTCAAGTGATTGCATTAGGGCAGAGCCGGCAGAGCCGGCAGAGCCGTCCACACCAGCTGCATCATCCATGGGCCGCGGCAACGGAGTTGTCAGACCATGTTGGTAGTGGGGTAGTGTCACCAAGAAGGTTTATTTAGGTTTTCCAACAAAGGTTTAGGTATTCATCGGCAGCATTCGATTGCATCCAGGTTAAGAAGTGACGTCAGCAGTTGCAGCTGGGACCGGCATTTATCAGTCGTTCCACCTGCGGGTTGCACTAATGCATGCGCCTCCAGATTTGTGTGTCTCGCCAGCATTGGTCTAGACAAGCAATTGATTAGTTATTCATCGTGGCAATGGTTTTTCAGATCAGAACTGATCCGTTCATTCAGTTGGTTACGATACCTCTGCAAGTAAGCAGTCAGCAGCTGTGTCTGGATTTTCTGCCCCAAATGGCGTTTGGTATCGTTTCGACCGACCGCTGCCCAGGGACAGCGCACCCTTTGGGGGGGGGGGGGGGGG
>CACKRE030000515.1:51788-65300 GCA_902602495.3 Ectocarpus sp. CCAP 1310/34 | reverse complement strand
AACCCCCCCCCCCCCCCCCCCAATCGAGGACGCGTGGTCACTGGTCTTACCGCTAAGGCAGCAAACCATAAAAGTACGCCCTCCCCGCAATTGGTCCATATTTCGAAAGGTCCACCACGGGATGACATCTTGGGGGCAGACTTTGACAAAACAGGTCTATTCTAAAGGACGGAAAATGATCCGGTTTTTGGCTATTTCTCAAATGTGCTCGCTCCTCTTGTCTTCTACCAACGGCATATACATACACCTCCAACGTTTCCTTTCTACCAAGTGCATTTGGGTGGCCGACGCCGGGAGAATTTTCCTAGAATTTTCCTTTCTTTCTATTGTGAATGCGGAAATTCGTGCACAACCGACCGCGACAATTTCGATGCTGAGACGGAAACCCGCACAAAACTCATGGGCCCTGGCGTTGTTGGCAAAACATTACGACAAAAAGAACAACAACATCACTTCTCGGTCACCGAGGTGATCGACGAACCGAACGTCTTGCCCGCTTTGGCGGAAACCCGCACAAAAAAAACGGCACAAATGAGGGACCCTGCCGGTATTGATATCGCGACGGAAACCTGCACCGGTAGAAGAACTCTGACGGTAGCGACATTGAGACGGAAACCCCCACAATAAAACCGGCACAAATGAGGGACCTGACGGCATCAATACCGGGACGGAAACCCGCACCGATGGAGAACCCTGACGGATAACTGCCAAAGAACAACAAACAAATCACTTCTTCTTGGTCACAGAGGCAATCAACGAATCGATCGTCTTGCCCACTTGCGCGTAGTCGGACTCGTTGCACTGTGCGGTTATCGTCGCCAGTTGCCCCTGCTCCGGGAAGAGAACCCACATAGTCTGCGGGAAAAGACAAGACATGTTTGTTGTTAATGCGGGGAAAAAACAACGCCATGGTATCTGTTGGCGCGGGAAAACACTGTCCCCTGGTATTCGTTGATGCCGGCAACCACTCAATGCCATGGAATTTGTTGGTTCGGGATCAGCACCCAATACAATGGTGTTAGTCGATGCGGGAAAACCACAATTCCCACCCTGGAATTTCTTGGAGCGGTAAAATGGAGGGGTTGGGGTCGGGGGGGCTTGAGGAGCGCAGAGGGAAGGGGGAGGAAGTTAGGAGACGTTGGGCGCGAAGGCAACACGTTAAGTAAGCTCGGGGTGTTCAAAACGACAAAACTCAGACCGCCGTTTCCCTGGCTATTTCCCTGGCTGCGCGGCGATGCCAATCAACACCTCCGCCCGGCCCCCTGTGGGTGGGGCCGTTCGGCTAGAAAGCTTGTTCGCGTCTTGTATCCCGCTGTGAGACTGGCGTATTTCCGGTAGTGAGCCCGGTACGCAGCGCGGTCGATGCTAGAAAGAAAGACACTATACACATGAATTTTAGAAGAGCGTCCTGTTTTTCAGCCGCCCTCAAGGCTGACGTCTATTCATTATTCAGACGGCTACGTCGCGCGGTCGATGCTGCACATAAAGCCCCGTATGTACCCAATTTTTCTCCCACTCACTGCAAAGACATTCAACACATCCCCTTCGACTATAATAATGGTCTTATCTCGAATGAGTAGTCTTTCTGTGTGTAAATGCTTCCAAAAACACACAAAGCACATTCGCGTGGCCCCCCTGTGCGCAGAGGCCTTCGGCTAGAAAGCGTGTTCGTGGTTTGTATCCCGGTGCAAGACTGACGTCTTTTCATTGGTCGGCCGGTTGGCGCGGTCGATGCTAACCCGGTATCCCGCCGGCTTTTCTTCTACTACTGCAAGACTTTCAACACCCCCCTTGCGACTGGCTGTGTTCATATCTCCAACGGGTGGTCTTTCTATCATTTATGGCAAGATTTATGGTGTACTGTGTTCTCTGAAGAAGACACAAAACCAATCCGTATTTTTCTGACACAAAAACAAACAGTATTTTCTAAAAAAGACACAAAGCCAATCCGCGTACCCCCCTCCCCCCGTTGTTCTGACCTTGATGTGCTTCTCCGGGCGGCCCTCCTGATCGACGATGTAGTCGTACACGTAGGAGTTCTTGTAGGTGTAAGACTCCACCATCCTGCTCGAGACGTCGGTAGCCTGCGGAAGTACGGTCTTGCTAACTTCGTCCAGGGTACCAAATGAACCTTTTTCGTTTTATTAAGGGACGACGGGTGGAGTGAAACAACAAAAACACATGCATAGCAAGATTATACGATCCGAGCGGAGATTGCTTTGTTGTTGTCGCTTCGGGAAGCACGGTCTTGCTCGCTTCGTCAAGGGTAACAAATGGACTTCTTGTTTTGGGGAGAGACGAGGTGTTCACAGGTGAAAAAACAAAATTAAACACAGAGCAAGCAAGATATGGATGCACTATATTTTTGTCTTCGTAATTTCGGGAATAATTCTACTGCACTTCGTCAAGGGTACCGAATGAAACTTTCGCTTTAGGGGGGGGGGCGTGGATGACGGGTGCGTGTAGAAATTAGATAATCGCTGACGCAAACAAGAAAAAAATACATGGGTAGCAAGGTCCACGAATTTTCCCGCACGGTATATCACACCCCCCAAGACTTATAAGACGCTTTGAAAACATGTGCTGTACTGTGGTATGGTATATCGTATATGACACAATACAAGCTCAATTACGCCACGACGAAGAAGATGCATCAACGAAACGATACATTTTCGGAGAGCTCTCGACGAGACGGTTCCAACGCCGTCGTTTTCGGCGCTGTGACTCTTCCTGCTGATGAGAAATCGAGCTCTGAAAAATCGGTCAAGGGGGTGTGTTATCTTCTGTCATATACGGTGCTGTGACTCTTCCTGTTGATGAGAAATCGCTTACCCAAGGAAGTGAAATCGCCTCGTGCGGGGGTGTAGGCCACAAAAGCGTTTGCCCCGGGAGTCGTTGGGCTCGTGTACACGACTATCTTCCGCCTCCCCGAAATCTCGGCGTCGTTCCTCTCCCACCCGTCTGGGACCTGTTGCGAAAAACGGAAAAAAAATATATAACCGTCGGAAGCACCACCCACCACTGAGCACATACAAACTACAGGCGTGGTCCCGGTTTAGCGGTCCATATTGTCACATACAGTAGAGGTCCCTGTTTAGTGCCGGTTGAATAGTGCCGGTTGCCGGTATAGTGCCGGTGAAATTTTTGCGCACACCCCGGCACTAAACAGGGACCTCTACGGTATGTTGTAACCGCTATTGGGGCCATCGCCGCCATACGGATTGGCAGTGATATACAACCGAGTAGTAGTTTGACTACCGAGGTGCAGCCGTGCCACGAGATTTTGGGACCGCTATTCAGGGCATCCCGCTAAACAGGGAAGGAACTAACCGCTACCGCCGGGACCAGGACTGTATAGGAAGATAATACCCATCTTGGTAACTCGCCATCGGGAGAGTGGCAAGAAATGCACCGTTGAGATCTTTCTCTTCCAGAGTCTTTGGCCTCATGCCGAGGGTAGAGGCGGAGAGTCTTCGACTCTGCTCCCTCTGCCCTGTGGTCACTACTTCTCTACCTCTCTCTCCTTTTTACATCTCACGAACGGAAGATAGCCATCCTCGGTGGTGGGAGAATGCTGCAACGGCACCGGCCCCTGTCTCTGATGGGAGCCTGTGTTATCACTTGTACTTTCTTCTTCAGTGGACATATGATAGAGATGCGAACTAAAACAAGCAAAACAGAACGGAGCACGAAGAGCATGGCGGCATTCCCCGTTGCAGCCATGAATCACGATTGAAATTCTGAGCTTAAGTGTTTTCTGTCTGGAATATAGAACGCAGTTGGAGGCACCCATTCGGCAGAACCTATTGTTGTTGTCGTTGCTTATTGCCGTTGACTTCACGAAAGCCACCGTTCCGATCTCTGCTCTGCTCCTTCATCTAATGTCCGCGCTGGTCCAACTGACGCGGACGCCTTCTGTGGTCACATATTTCAACTACAACTCCGAAAGGGGCACCCTACCATACAGGGCCACCTTACCATACACAAGATACACCACGCAAACCTCGCTCCGCACGAAAATCCTTCCCGCTCCCGCCGTTAACAAACCTCAACAAAATAAACAAAACGGTATATATCGGAGGGAAACACTACCAAGTAGTCGTGCTCAAGCGGCGGGGGGCGGGGCGAGTACCATTCCACTCGACACTCACGTCGAAATTGAAGCCCAGGGCATCGTCCGTGAACGTCTGCGCGTTGCCAGCCGCGGGCAACAGAGCAAAGCCGGCGGCGGCGGCGGCCGCCGCTGCCCCCGCGCCGCGGAGAAAGTCTAGGCGGCTTGCTGTTGCGGCCGAGCAAGATACGGTTTCTCCTCCTCCCGTTGCAGGTGGGGGCGGTGATGATGCGGCGGGTGGGCTCGGGGGTACGAAGGCCTGCAGGTGGTTTCGGATCCGAGAGGAAACAACAATCATCCCGTTCGACTTGGGCATATCTCGAACGAGTAATCTTTCTGCGTGTATTTATTTTTCCTAATAAGGGATCAGTTCCCTTGTGCGGTGTTTCAAAACCGTATACCCTCAGCCTTTTGAAGGCTTCGTTGCCGGCGAGCTAGGGTCGCTGATTGATGGGGTTGAGTTGCAAAATGGTCGGATGTCCGGGCTGCGGGCGGTCCGCTGCGTCCTCGGTATGGGCTCGATGACCGGTTGGTGTAGAACCTGAAAGACTAATAAAGTTGACGAGAGGTGGCCTTGTGATGGGTGTATCCCTGGCAATGGCCACTGCTATGTAATGTACAATGATCCGATTAGTGAATCAACACGCCAAAGGTTATCCCGGCAATACTCCCTAGATTATATACAGCATTACTAATACTAATGCCTGACATTGAACATTCCAACAGGGACCGGCACATAAGGTAAATAGCTACATCCATGCGCGGACAGGTTGGTGGGTTCACATCGGTATGGATTGATTTTGCCATGTCGTGTGCGGCTAAGGTGTCTTTGGGGAGTACATTGTAGAGATTGTGACAGGAGAGGAGGGAGTGGACGGAACCCGCCTGTTCGCGTAATGTGAAGGTGCATCGAGGCTGCAGATAAAAAGCCAAGGCACGTCAAGTCTTGCCAACGATGCCATGTGTGACGGCGGTGCACCACGGAGTGTTCCATGGAAGACCACGGAATTCCATGACCGAGGTACGGAGGTCAAGAGTCAAGTCTTGCCGACGACGCCATGGCCGACTTTAAGGTACACAACAAGGTGCAAATCGAAAGATGGATGCCTTGGTAAACGGGAGCTTCACAACAGTTACTGTCAAATTGCGGTGTCGCAATGATTTGAGCACACCTGGTAGGTGCCACTAGGTGGTACATTTTACATAGAGCGGCGCCGGCGGTGGGCCCCAGTTCCCCACCTCGCATGCAAGCATTGCTCTTTCTTGTCAGAGGCGGAGATATGGCACACCCCCGCTTCATAGACCGGCTTCCAAAGCGCGATTACTCCACAGCCAACGGGGTGCGGAAACAGCGCGATACGTCGGTGGAAAGACGTCGATGAGATGTTTCCAAACCACCATTTACGGTGTTGGCATAAGCTTGATTGTGGAGCAATCCAGCTTTGAAAGTCGCTCTATTGGAGGGTGCCATCTCTCCGCCTCTTACTGAGTACCACGGTACGGTATACGGTACGGTAAAGACAATCTTGGTTGTGGAGCAATCGAGTTTTGAAAGCCCCTCTAAGGGGGGGTGCCATCTCTCCGCCTCTTACGGAATACCACGGTACGGTATACGGTGCGGTACAGAATATCTTGGTTGTGGAGCAATCGAGCTTTGCAACTCGGTGCAGGGGGGGGAGTGCCATCTCTCCGCCTCTTACGGAATACCACGGTACGGTATACGGTGCGGTACAGAATATCTTGGTTGTGGAGCAATCGAGCTTTGCAACTCGGTGCAGGGGGGGGAGTGCCATCTCTCCGCCTCTTACGGAATACCACGGTACGGTATACGGTGCGGTACAGAATATCTTGGTTGTGGAGCAATCGAGCTTTGCAACTCGGTGCAGGGGGGGGAGTGCCATCTCTCCGCCTCTTACGGAATACCACGGTACGGTATACGGTGCGGTACAGAATATCTTGGTTGTGGAGCAATCGAGCTTTGAAAAACGGTCTGGTGCGGGGTGCCATCTCTCCTCCGCGTGCGGTACGCTACTCTCTCTTTATATAGACGTAACAGAAATGTCAGCCTTCATTTCTTGTAGATGTAGCAGAAATGTTAGCCTTCAAGTCTTATGAGGGTGTTTGTTTTGAGCGTCACGTCGGCACTCGGCGCCCCTACTTCCGGACGACAAACAAGGCCACCAGCTTGCTTCTGTCGGAGCAAGGCCCTCTCTGCGCCAATGATTCCATTAGGAAAAATAAATACAAATCATAGAAAGACTAACTATGCACCCGTTCGAGATATAACCACAGTCGAAGGGGATGTGTTGTGTTCTTTGCAGTGAGTGGAGGGAAACAGGCTGTGTGTGTGTGCGTGTTTTCGTCCTATTCATTACGGCGACAGTCCCCCCATTTTTCGTGATGAGACGTGTTCTACACCCTTCAGTATGTTCGTGTGTGCATGAGCGGATGAGAGTAATCCAACGGGATTGTAGGAAGTGGCAACGCAGATAGGAATTGATCGTCCCCTGGGTTGGTTTCATGGTTGATCCACAGGGCTCGGCCCTGCTGGAGTGCGTGCTGTGTCGTGGCCCTCGCTCTCTCCCGCCGCGTCCTGATCGTGTCTGAGATCCTAAATGAAGTGATACCACCTTCAACACACATACAAGGATATACTACAGAGTACCACAGTACTGGGCTTATTTCGAGTCTGTTTTAAGCCCAACACTGATGATTTTAATAGTTATTTTTTGCGAAAAGAGTGGCCCGTACAGGGGTACGCTGTTTGTTTTGCAAAAAAAAAAGCTGTTTAGAGGGATCGTGTGTGGATGTATGTGCGCACGAGAAAAAGAATAATTTTCATGCCCAGGGGCGTGAAAAAAACGCAATGGCTGTCTGATGTCTGTCTGTCTGTCTGTCTGTCTGTCTGTCTGCGCGCCCTAAAATACCCAGCAGACTCGAGCCCATTTCACCATCTCGGCACCAAATTGCAAACTGAAACTTGCGCACAACAGGTAATATTTTGCCCGAGCTGTCCCAACCGCTACCTTTGCAATCCGTGGTCGGTGTGTCGAGATAGCACACCGTTTGTGCAAATATATATGTCACATGGACGCATCCCCGACTTCTCGGCCGGGAGGCGTCATTTTGAAAGAAACCAAGAAACCACAAGAAGAAGGAGAAGAAACCACACAACAAACGACACAATAAACAATAGACCGCGAGAGGGTGTGCAAGACATCATGAGTGGCACCGGCGAAAAAAGGAAGGTGAAGGTGTTGCTATTGGAGGGCGAAGAAAAGAAAATGGCGTTGGCCACAGCACGGAACTGGGCCCTCAAGCGCCAAGAACGACCGATCGTCCAGTTGCTGTGGCCCCTGCACGGGGAGCAATTTCTTCCCCCAGACGTGGTGTGTCCGTCCTCCCAGTATCTTGGTGATAGCAGATGGTGGTAGTGGTTGTGTGGGTGTGGTGGTTTGTGGCTGCTTGAGACAGTTGTTGATGGTAGCACCATGCGTGCTCAACCCTCGTGTGGTGGCAAAAAGGGCAAGCGTATTTTTCTTTCAAAAGGGCAAGCACTGAACAATCATTTTCACTTCCTTCGTGTGTGTGGATTTGTTTTGCTTTGCGTGCTGTTTCCAAGCGCCACCTGGAGCTCGAGTACTACCATCAAGAGGCAAGAAAGCGGTACCGAGCCGGCCTCGATTACTACCACGAACCTAAACTGCCCAAAAGTATGCGAGGCCTCAAAGAGATCGACTTGTTGTGGGAGCTACGCCACGACGAGCTCGAACTTGAGTGGCACCAGGGTGCCGTTGGCGAGAAACAACCCAAGAAAGAAGGCGGAACAACAACACGTATGAATTTTGACGATGCGGTTGAAAAGCTGCAAGCGATGTGTTTGGACGGATACATCAACGACGCTCTGGAAAAGCGAACAAGGGATTGGGATATGCAGTTAGACATGCACTTGAGGGCGCAAGAGACGGATTACTTGATCGCACAGCACCTCAACGTTGAGGAAGAGGAGGTGAACGCTCTCGTCGACGATTACGTCGAGGAAAAATGGCACACATGCAGGGCGTGCCTGATCAAGCTCGACGGAGAAATCCAAGCGGAGATGGAGAGAAAGATCCAGGGGAACGTGATACGGGAAACAGAGTGTTACCTGCGCCGATTCTACTTCAAGGAGGACAGGCTTCCCAAGATCGAGTTCCTTAACCCATCACCGGAGCAGCAGGTGAGTGCTCTTGTGATTGGTCGCTGCCGAGGTGTCACTGTGAGAGAGTCTCGACAACCCAGCGAGTTGTTGTGCATGTTGGATTGATGTGCTGCTCGATGCGGACCGCATGTCATGTCATATCTACCTTTCTCGTTCGTTGGGTGCGGGCCGCAATGCATTCCGATCTATATTTCAGGTGCCACAACTTTCCAGCTTTCATGATCCCTGAGAGAGTGCGGCCCGCGCATAGTTGATGTTTGTAGTCTTTGCCTCTCCGCCTACTACTCGCCTGCTCTCCGCCTGCCCCACACGCTGCAGTTGGAGATGCACATCCAGGCAACCCTCTACCGTTGGAAGGAGACGGTATCGAGGAAATTTTCAAAGCTTGTCAACAGGAATTCCAAGGAGGACTGCGACGAGGCGTGGTTTAGGCACTGCCGCGAGTACAAGGAGGAACTAGATGACACAGTGTCTTGGTCTCTTGAGAGAAAGGTATATCGAAGGACTCAGGNGCCATCGACCACGTGCGGACAGTCGAGGACCGTACACGTCGTCAGCATGGCTTGCCGCCCATCGTCAGAACCGCTCGGCCCCCGAGGACACGACGGAGGGCGGGCCGCGGAGGAGGGGGGCGAGGAGATGGGGGGAGGCAGGGGGGAGTGCAAGGCGGCCGTGGTGGACGGGGTCGCGGGGGGCAGGGCCGAGGCCGGCGTGGGACGGAGAGGCCAGACCTTTCTATCCCTCCAGCCGTCGTTTCGTGGGAGGTATACGCGGTCCGCCAAATGCAGAACTCCCACACAGACTCCTGGGTGTACGTACCCTTCGTCCTCGACGCTTTTGGCGTAGATCGATATGTGCTCTTCGATAAGCCAGCCTGGTGGGATTCCGCCGTGGTAGCCTGGGCTGTCGCCCTCCTGGACGCCGGCCAACACCCAGAAGGGAATGTCAAGGACTTGCCAACCTGCGCGCAGCGTAAAGATGGAGAGGACTCGTATGGGAGTAACTACGTTACCGCCTCCAGACAGAGTCAACTCATGTAGGGTCACCCGATCGGTCAAGGGCTAGGCCTGATGGTGGTCGCCTGGCGGAGCGCAATTGAGGTGGCCAAGCAACAGCTCCAACTGCCGAAAGTAACCGCCGCCCAAGTTGGCCCAGCAGTCGTACCCACCTTCATGGCCTGAGCTTTTTCGTTGTCGTGCTGGGTTTGCACCGTATGTAGTTAGGTGGGTTTTCATGACATTGTTTAGGCAACATGCCTCTCGCGAGGTGTGATACGCGTGCACCTCGTCTTGGGGGGCGGGAGAAGAGTTTATCTGGACAACCAAGCACGCGTCGTTTGCGGTGTTTGTCTGTCTGTCTGTCTGTCTGTAGGTTTCCTTCCGCGTATGTGTATGATGTACTCACTTCGGGGGGGCCGGCGGGGTTGGTGCGAACAAGATAATAATGACGACGGTCCTGACTTTGCCTCCACGGCATCACACACAAGCCAGCCAATGAACAGACGCACGAGCCTACTGCAGGTACTTTTGTGCAACCACCACAAAAAACTATTCCACCTCCAACTCTAGTACCAGTGATACGTACCACGTTCAAGCAACGGACCATGTGTCCTTTCGGGAAAGGGAGTGAGTCGGCCTAACAGCAGCGAATGCAGGAAACCCCCTGCAACACCGCTCGCCATCTACACCCGAATGGATTGCGCGCACGTATCAGTGTTACGCGGCGGAACTCGCGGGATGTACGCGATGAAACCCCATCGGGCAGCGGCATAGCTAAGCGGGGGGTTATGTGCACAATAATGTCCTTGGCCAACTCGTGAACTCGGGCGACAGCGGCCGGGGCGGGGAGTTGAATCATCGAACGGCCAACTTCGCATTTTCAAGTTCAACTTTACTGCTCGAATTCTCTCAGGAGACTGGCGTACTCGAGGGGAAACTTTTCCCCAACCTTTTCAAAGCCTGCCACCACGTAACGCCTTCGTGTGTGTGTTCCAGAAGGCCCAATTACATAACACGATCTGCATGATCTGCATCTCGGCTAAGACGAGAAAGGGGAGCTGGGGAAATCACACCGCATCATTAACATGAGTCAAACATGTCGCAAAGTCAAGGCTGTGTTGCAAGCGGAGATGACTGACCTGAACACCGGAAACAAGGGCCACGCACGCGGAACCTAACGCTTTGAGCTTCACCATGACGAGAAGGGATACCTATATAAGGGCTGTCTCCTCATACGATCTCTGCTCGTGGTAAAGCGGGGCAGTGTTTGCCTCGGGGGTGACGCCAAATACTCGTTGAAGGATGGGGGTGATGCCGTAGTGCATCGCTCCTCGTGATGGATCTGATCTGTGGATCTGCTGCTGGCTGCCCAAGTGGCTACACTGGATGAGCAAGCCTTCCATGACAAACCATCGGCGAGCAGCAGTCGTCTTGACAATGCTGAGCGCTCTAAGGTCCAGCAGGGCCTTCCTGCCGTCGGCTGCGGGCCGCGCGGGCCGTAAGTTGTCGGCACGCGGTGGAGTTGTTGCAGTGGACTGCTGCACACGCTCTGTGGCTACCGCAGCCTGTTTCCGGAAAGCTCGATACAGCAGCAGCAGCAGCAGCAGCAGCAGCGAGGCCTGGATGGAGAGACGTGGTGCGCTGCAGGCATCATCGCGAGGGATTATCGCGTCGGCGACGAGGTTGTCGGCAGCCGCTGGCGCGGTGAACCCGGCCTCTCGCACGTCGTCCACAACACTTGAAGAGGTACGTAGCAGTGTCGTCCGTCACAGCAACGTGGAGGGAGGGCCGCTGCCGAGTCAGATGGCTGTAGCTTATTGTATCAACCGAAACATGACGCAGCTAGCTTATTAGGAGAAACAAATATACACACAGAAAGACTACCAACCGAAACATGACGCAGCGGGGCACCTTCGATGAATGGAAAGGAGTCGTCTGTGGCTCTAGTACTGTTGTCCGTGGCAACAAGGGCAGCGAGATTTTCCGCTCGGTAATGCACACGCGAGGTTATCTACAAATATATGCGTTCTTTGTCCGAAAACTCAAGTTTTGGCGGTGTTCTGTTTCTCCTGCGGCTCTGCGGTCTCCCCTTCACCCTTCACTACTCAAACAGCTAGCCCGCATGTTGATGTTGCCGTTACAAATGTACCCTGCTGCTGCTGCTACTACTGCTCATAGCTATATCGCAGCATCTAAGTTCCAGTTGGGTATTGCTCATGGCGTTCGAAACGCTTCGTCCTATGTCTCAGCCGTGGATCTGCTGTTGATGCTACCGTAGCGTGACATGTAGACGTCAAATCCCCTGGACCGATTCTCCAATGGATGTCGATTGCTCCGCAGAACAGAGGAGAGTGGCGGTGCCGAAAGTGGCGGTGCCGAAAGTGGCGGCGTTAGATGCATCTCGTCGAGAGCTTTCCGAAGACGTGTCGTTTTATTTATCCGTCCTCTTCGTCGTCGAGTAATCGAGATTCGCGAGCCGGTAAAGGGAGTGTGATATCTTACGTCATCCCATCTACGGTAGTCACGCCCCTGCCGCATATAGAAGCCGAAAGCAAACCATTATTTATTATTCACACTAGTCAACCCCATTACTAGACTCAGCGCTGACTAGTCTTATGGTTTAATTTCGGCTTCTTACGCTGCACAACTATTGTGGATGACAACAATCGGCGCAGGTGTACACGGATGCCCTCCGTACGTGTGGGCATATGGCAATCGCTTTCACCCGCACTATATAAGCGGGAACCCGCACTGCTGTTCAATGCATCATACGTCTAGATTCCATCCGCGCCATCCAATTACACGAGCACTTTTCAACCGAAGCAAGATGTGATACAACCCGCACTACCGGGATACAGGCGTGGTCCCAGTTTAGCGGTCCATGGTGTCACAAAATGTTAAATTCGCTACTGAGAGCATTGCCGCCCAAACCGGATGGGCAGTTATGTTGTGTAACAATTTCACTACCGAGGTGCATCCGTGACATGAGATTTTGGAACCGCTATTCGGGGCATTCCGCTAAACAGGGTTTGAACTAACCGCTACCACCGGGACCACGACCATACTGTACAGAGGACACCTCCACCTGCTCTTACTCTACGTGTCAGCCGCACTCTGCCGCTGCTGCTGTCATAACGTGTCACGCCCCGCTGTTCCTCGTTGCCGTTGCGGGTAGATCACGACCGGGCAGTTCAGCGACGTCAACCTGTCGAAGAACACGCACGCCGCGATCTCGGACGTTCTGGGCTACGCGAACATGACCAAGGTTCAGGAGCAGTCCATCCCGGTCTGCCTCACAGGTGCGGGTGTAACTGGACCGCCTACGCAGGATTTTAAAGTATCTAGGAAAATAATTGGGAGGGGGCACGCAGGCACTATCCCTAACAACCCTACTTCTAACCCCAAAGCACGGATTGAATACGTTATCCCATATGTTTGCTTTATCAATTTTTCTGCGTAGACTGCTAGACCGCCTACGCAGGATTTTAAGAGTACTGTATATACTAGAATAGAAAAACAATAGCGAGGGGGCACGCAGACCCTATCCCTAACCCTAACCCTAACCCTAACCCTAACCCCAGAGCACGGATTTAATACTTTATCCCATATGTTTGCTTGATCAATTTTGCTGCGTAGACTACTGCTGTAACCCTAACCCTAACTATCTTACTCTCACCCTAACCTAACTCTGTGAATGGTATGTGCAGACTTTTCGACGGTAGACTATGCTGCAGACAGTACCGCAAAGTCTGAGGTGGACGGACGATGCCGGTTCGAACAGGTTCTGCAGACGTACTTCGGAAGAAGGGTAGACTACGTACTACTCTGCTGTATCCCATGTGATACCTGTCTTCATGGTCATGGAGAACTGCAGCAAAGCGCGCTATGATGCCCCATATTGTCGCGCTGTCCCTCAGTCCTCACAGCCACGACCTCAGCTGAGAATTGTCTGCGTTGTACATTGTTTGGGTTTCGCTTTGTGCAGGCGTTGGCGTCCTTGCCAAGGCGAAACCGGGTATGTACCGAAATAACCGTTGCGTTCTTTGACGCGTCGCAACCAAAAAGCGTATGCCCCCCCACACGTTACTCCGTCCTCTCGGGGAATCGTGGTGAATGGTCCAACCACTAAGGCATGCAAAACATATGACTACCCCCCCCCCCCCCCCCCCCCCCCCCCCCCCCCCCCCCCCCCCCCCCCCCCC
>CACKRE030000514.1:4064-26662 GCA_902602495.3 Ectocarpus sp. CCAP 1310/34 | reverse complement strand
CGCAGACACATTCTGACAGCACTTCAGACAGCAGCTTTGTGCCCCGCCAGCTTCTTGTTCCATGCCTACCATGGTGTTTTTGTACAGACAGCACTTCAGACAGCAAGTATGCTGTAGTCGGCAATCATTCGTTTTGGTACAGAGTGGGACAAGTAGGGGGTGATGTTGCTGTAGTCGAACGGTGAGACGGACGTGTAGTTCAGTTTTGGGCACGCGTACGGTGCTGCAGGGATTATATATAGGAGGTGTAGTAGTACCTCTTCGGGCTCTTGCACACCTTTTTCTTGCTACGTGTGCGTGTTCTTTAGATCCTCAGATGGATCCAGCACTTTCGTGACCACGGGCCGAGAGTCTTTGCTAGATTTTGGCATTTAGCAACTGGCATACGGTTTAATGTGAAGTCAACAACAACAACAACTGCCGTACTGTGGCCCCGTGAGTTGCTCATGTGCGAGAGCTCGCTTTCATCAGATCGCTTTTATCATCGAAATCGACAGACGGTATCCACCAAATCACCCAAGAACGCGTACAAACCTCACGAGACCCAACAAAGGGTAGGTAGGATACCGGGAATCAATACGTATACCTCGGGGGGCTGGCAGACGAAATCGTACATCCCCCGTAGGCCACTACGTTCTTGTTTGTAGCTCCAAACCAAACCTCTTATCGACCAGCCATGTACCGCCATCCGTCACCGGCGAACACACGAACGTCTGTTATGCTGTCATTCTTTTACTGCTATGACGGTAGACACGAAAGTGTTGGTGTGTGTCCTTTTGAGCTGTTCAGGACAACACATTTCGATCGGGGTCTTGGCATGGGAGGGGTTTTTAAAAAGAAGCAAACACCTGCTGCGTTGTGTCGACTTAATTCTCACGGATCGGAGCTATCGCACGGGGTGTGCATTACATGTTCAGGACCAGGAGTCAATTCATTTTCCGCACAGGTACCGGCACGTATCGACGTCTTGGCACCCCTGTTGGAAAACATCTTAGAACGAACGTGTTGAAAAGACGACCGCACAGGGTGCCAAGACCCGCATACATATGGTGGCCATCAGCTGTGTGATGGAGTTTCTCCGCATCGTCTGTGGCTTGGTCCAACGCCAAACAAGAGTACTACAGCCGTCCGAAGGAAAATAGGTGCGCTAACCAGCCTGGTATTTTCACCATGCTCTGTGCTCGCCCCCCATTCGCCTGGGACAAGATCGACGTCCTGATCTTTTATTCCCCGGAGGCCGCCTCCGCAGAGGGCATCTCTGACGCACAGCTGTTAACCAGGATTGTCGAAGGCATGGTGACCTTGAACCAGGCCATCACAAACTCAGCAATCGCGGATTTAGAGTATCGTCTCGTCCACGTGGCCGAGGTGAGGGATGTGCCGTACAGGGGGCTCATACATGGAGCCCGTGGCGAACCGTTTATTGTTGTGTTCGATTCTCCATTGATGTGGCAGGTGGCGATCGATGACAGGTCATGCGAATGATATCACGAGAACATTTTGGCTCGTGCGCTCGGATTGTTGAGTTGAGGCACTTATCGTACCGGGACAATAATTGAGCGGTCCGACCACAGGTGAGGGGCCTAAAGCCGTCGGGTACGACACGCGGGGGCACCCTTGCGCATCAAAAATACATGAGGCTCCCCGGTCAATTTTGGAGTGACCGCTCAAGAAAGGTATTGGATTGCGGCCTCGTACACTTTTTTAGCTTTCCGGAACCTCGGCACCTTACAAAGTTTTGCGGTGGGGTTCTTTCGCTATCACCAAGGCGCGGTTTGTGATTGCGAAGACAACTGTGTGTGCTTACGTGTGAACGCCGATGGCGCTCCCGGCCTTGGCTGAGGGCAGCTACCGTACAGCCAGATGACGTACGACCCCAGCGACGACATCGACCTCGAGCCGGAGCTTGATGCGTTGGCTGCGGACAGCGACGTGACTGATCTACGCGACCAATACCAAGGGGACCTGGTGCAGCTCGTTGGGTACTTCCCGGGAACGTGCGGACGAGGGTAAGCATTTTGTGACGCCGGATGCGATGATCCAGTTCGTGGGCGTTGAATTGCATGCGGTGATATTCGACTGGGTCACAATGGGGTTGTAATTTAGGTACTGTGGGGTGTGTGATTGCGGACATTTTAGTTTACTGTAATTGAGCCGGCCTTCCCTATGTTGACCCAACTTCTTGCAGCTTCGCGTGTAAGGTAACCACCATCGCGAGGTCTCGCGAGCATTTGATTTACGAAGCACGGCAAGTGCACCCAGACCCCTATACCTGATGCACTTAACCGTTAGCACGATGGCGGTGTGCTCGTTTCACGCGACATTGCAAGGTCTGGCTATGGCCGGGCTCAACACCTCCCGCGCGCCCAACTGACCTGTCTGTGCTGTTATTGTAGGTATATTTTCAACGGTGACGCCGCGTTCGGCTTCTCCCTCGTGGACTCAAACTGCTTCGACAATTTCTCGCACACCCACGAGATAGCTCACAACATGGGGTGCTACCACGACAGAGAAAACTCCCTCACGCAGGATGACTACCGCCACGGGTACCGGTACTGCGAGGGCGCCGATCCGTGAGTAGGTGTCGCACCATGTTGGCGGGGCCCACAGGAAAACCCCTTTCGACGGGGCGTGCAAAGAACAGATAAATCACTTCTTAGACAAGATCGTAGAGTTGTCATCCCCGAACCCGCTTTATGCTTGCTAGAATCGAGAACTGGACAACCCCTGAACTTCTGGCGACGCCCAGATGCACAAGATCACGATAGAATCAACTTAAACAATGGGGAAAAATTCCTGGGAACCATCGTCTCGCACGGTGTTTTGTTCTCAAGATCACGATAGAATCAACTTATACAATGGGGAAAAACTCCTGGGAACCATCGTGTCGCACGGTGTTTTGTTGTCGGCAGTGTAGCAAGTTTCGATACGCCCTCCATGATTGTTGGAGGATTCTTTGTGGTCCTTGTCTCCACGAAACAACACATTGAAACCTGAGGTGGGGGGGGAACTCCCTGCACCCGCGAGCGCCCGCCGCTTCTCGATCCACGGCCCTCATTCCGTAGAATGCCCTTCGCAGCACGACGCTAAAGCGTTCACTGAGCGTAGACGATAATCGCTTTTGCGCACCACAGGGGGAATATCTCAAATATTCGATTGTGAATCTCGGGTGGAGCCAGCCTTGTCCTTCCATACGTATTTATATATCTATTTTTTACTTGTTTTCCAGCGTCCTCGAACGTGTGGTACGGGTCGACGCTTGCAGGTATTCCACACTAGTCATAAGAAGCAAACGGGCGACATTGATGGATTGGGGGGAAATCCAATGGCCTGGCCTGGAGAACATCCATTGCATCATCGGTAGACCCTTGTATTATACGTGCCCTGAGCACCTTCATTTCCTACGCGATCGTTCGTCATGAACGAACCACCCCGGGTGTGGTGCCCACAGCTACCGCACCATCATGTCGTACTACCTAAACGGTTGCGGTGGAGACCCGACGCCCCAGGAAGACCCCATCGTGCCACGGGTAAACTACTTCTCCAATCCGGAAGTGACCTACCTCAACAAGCCCACGGGCACCGCAGCCGCAGACAACGCTCGGTGCATCGAGGAGAGCATGGTGAGAATGGGACAAGCGACTCACTGGTACTACCGCCATTTCGTCAGCTACTCCAGCAGAATCGTGCTGGATGTACGCGATGTTTTCTTTCGAGGTGCTATAAAGAAGTGGGACGATTGGAGGCCATGAAAAAATCTCGCTCTCGGTGGTAGAAGTAGAAAGAGAAGGGAGGGATCATGTTGCCACGAGAAGCGCTTCTGTGCAGGCGGGAGTAATTTTCCACGCATTTTCAAGCGACCGTGACCGAAGTACTGAGGTTGATGTACGTTGACGGGATTCCACAATAAGACGTGTGTACGCTGTACTTTCGAGGGACCCCGTTCCACCGACAATTAAATAACAGAAAGGAGTCCTCCGGGAAAACTCTCATTCGACCTCCGTTGATGCGTATAGTGGGAAAAAAAAATCAACACAAGTGCTTACCGTTTGATGATGAGAGTCCCAAGTTCAAATCTAGCTTTGAGATCGCCGTGTGCGAAATCTGCATGTACCTGCACTACTCTTCGCCTGGCACATTGTGTTTAATGTCTGAAAAAACAATGCAAACAGCACCGGTTATCGTTTGGAGGCAAAACAATCTGTTGCCTATTGGGGCCGACCCCACATGAAGCTAGCGCTGGAATAGGCGAGTTGATGCCGAGGCGAAGGCTACTCGTGACCTGTAGCGCCGCCGAAACCGGAGTTCGAGATCAATCACCGCTTGCCGTCAATGACGTGATCGGAACTCCCCTCTGATTGACGGTGTTCGACCTCAACGGATGATGGGTCGTGTGCGGCAACATTTTTTGCTTTCCCAGGTGGCTGTGTCCAAGTTCAGAAATGATGGCGACTTCGTCTGCTCCGATGATGGGGATGCGTGTGCCGTAGATCCTGACTGCTGCGTTGGCTTTTGCGGTTCTGCCGGGATTTGCGGTGAGCTGAGAAAATTGCTGCCCACCCAGGGAAAATGTCTACGTTCTCACGGGCCACAAAGGTAGGCGTTTCGGGAAGAGGTAGGATGGTTCTTTGCCAAATTGCCCCAACACTGCCGTCGCAGTTCGAAAGCTCGTCTTCAGGCGCAGCTTTCCACCAGCGTGACGTAACGAATTTACACGAAACTTTCCACCTCGAAGCACTCATGCTTGCGTCGTACATCTTCCGTGATATTCAACGTACTGATTGAAATTTGTCTATGGTGCGGCTGGCCTCCCCCGCCGCGGTGTTCCATTATTGAAAGGTGCTGGACGACACGCGTATGTGGAAGAACAAGGATCCGAATCAGATCTCGCTCGTTTCGTCCTTGAGCAACCAATAGAGCTAATTGCCATCTTAGCACGGGAAACGAGATTCCTCGATTGTTTTCAAACGTTTGCTGAAACTATGCAATGGTTCCTGCTCCTCTCTGTTTTAGCTTGGTGTCGTGGTCTCAGCAAGTATTGCCTCAGGGTCACTATTGATGTCGGTCAAAATTTTCGTCTGTAGACCATATTGGGCAATCAATTCGTCTCGGACCCGTGAGTGAGTGATGAAACAAGACAAACTCACCTACGCAACGAATGGCACGGTTTCACGCTTGAAGTTCATGTCATGCGTTAATTTTCATCGGGTAGCTCACAATGGAGAATGATGAAGGAATCACGTGGGAGAGTGCGGTCAATCCAATTTGTTGGAAGTTGTCTCACCTAGGATGAACGTCTCTGTCCAGTAAACGCTAAGTTTCTGTGGTTAATGGAATGCAGCACCGTCTCATGTTTCCGTCTACCGTCCGGCATGGCCCTGACCTGTGAAACGAAATGTGGTCAGACCATCCGAGCACCAAACTGAACCCACTGTATCTAGGGAGCCGTAGAAAGCTCAGTTGGTGTCCGGAAGCACATTGAGATCGCCCGACGCGATCGCTGCCAGGCGATAACTGCGGGACCCCGAGATACGGAAAAAGCATGCCAGAGAAAAGGATGAACCACCACGTCACACCAGAATTTCGTGTTTTTTCATGAGGAGACACAGCATCTGTTCGTTCGTGCCGCGAACGCCGGCGAGGTCGGAGAAACAGTTTGTGTGTGGTTATCTGCGCTCCCGCGATCGCCATGGTCTAGTTGGTCTAGTAGATTATGTTGTGCGGGGTCGAAACCCCTCACTCCGTGAAAACGGGATGATCGCACCACGTTGTGCTGAATTGGTCAAAGGTCAAACACCCTCGAGGTAGGTAGACAGTGCTGATACTTGTCTATGGAATGCACCAGAAAACTGATTAAGTCATTCGCAGCTGTCATCCGTAAGGCAGGAAGTACGCACAAAATGCCGAACACCCTAAGCAGAATGCAGCGCACCCTCGATGCGATTCGCACAACACCTGTGCACAGAGTTTCGCGCTTGGTGATGTGAGAGCCTGGTCTGGTGAGAACCCCGCGTGCGCCGTCCCAGCTCTGTAGGGATGCGAGGTCAATCTTCTGACGACTACGTCATGTACGACTATGAGTACACCCCCCCCCTCCCCCCCACTATCGCGAAACAGGAATTAGCTCGCTAGAATTAGAACGTACCAGGATGTCCAGATCCGATAAGAAATGTTTCGTCCAACGTTCAATCCGCTGGCTCCAACACTGGGGAAACTACCGGTGAAACATCCATTTTCGAGCTCGTTCTCAGGCTAAGACATTCTCACTTGCCTTCCTATCCTTGGGCGGTCGTCGCATCGAGCAGCCACCGAAGAATGCGCAGGATTGGGTGGAGACACGGCCACCATCGAAGATGGTGTCTGCGACCCCGGTGAGACAAAGCTGTCGATCAAATATTTGGTGGACAGCCACCGCGTCGCATAGGCCCGATCCCAGATGTATGGTGGCTTTTCCTCCCGGTATCGGGTTTCGAGCTTCAAGTTCTCACTATCCTGCAAAAGATATCCTGCACGCCGAAATCACCACGGTTTTGGTGTGTTCTCGTGTTTCGCTTTTTCGTGTAGTCCGTTTTCGTCCGAAATTGGATGTAGCCTGAGTTATGCAGCTGGCCTCGGCGTTGTTTCGAGGCATTCGTGGTGTTGTTGGTGTTCGATTCTACATCCTGGTGGGCTAAGGGTACAACAAGACACTTTGACCCCGCACCGATGTGATCTTTTTCCCGCCCTACACATGGTCGGCGAGGAGCGTTTCGAAATTCATTTTTTCGCGCCGAGAGAGCGGACGAGAACCGTCGATGTCCTCCTCCGCTGACAACCGGTATACCATATGGCCGCAGCCCTCAACACCTGGGCACTTAACAGGATACATCGCACGAAATTGTGCACCCACCGTATATTATTCCGACAGAAGTGCTCGTGGACGTGTCTGAAGCTGCGCGGACCACCACTATCCCTTGCCTCGTGCTAACTCAGCGTTTTGCCCTCCTCTTGCCGTGTGCTTGTCTGCAGAGAACAACGTCGAGGGATGCCAATACGACGGGGGCGAGTGAGTGAATCGCTACGGCAGTGCCTGAGAGCAACAAAAGGGTTTGCGCAGCGGTTTCGCGTATCGTTGCTCGGTGGTGGGTGTTGTATGGTCGAGAGAAGGAGGCTGTCCGTCAGACGTGCGCATTAGCAAGGATAGTGTTTGGTCGCGAAATGTATGTATTTGGTTGGTGGCTGTACCTTACGAAATAGGTAGTGACCACTCGGGTACGAGTCGCGAGAGGCAAAATTATTTCTGCCATCGCGCGACGGTGTTCAACGCCGCCGGTCGCAACGGGTCAAGGAATGAAATGTGGGGCAAACACCGCCGTTTCGCGAGGATCCGGCAGTAGCAAAACACCTACGTGAACATTCCCACACAGGAAGTACGTTGCCCCGCATGCATGGTTAATCGTCAATCCACAGCAACAAGCGGTATCGAGTGCACCCCACGCCCGCACCGTCCGCCCGGCGTGTTTTCCTGTCTCGCTTGCACTGCCAGCTGCTGCGAATGTGACTGCTCGAACCAGGTGTGCGATGAAGACAACGCCTGCGTTACCCCGGCGTGGGACTGCGTAGGTGAGCCACATTTGCACGAATCGTTTCTGGCGATCTTGCGTACACGTATTGTGCTCGATGGGTGTCGCTTTTAGCCGGGAGGTGTTCCTCAAACTTCGTGCCCATCTCACCCAAGCTGAGACTTACTGCGGCATACCTCGCGACGGTAAGGGGGCTGATATTCGTATCCTCTGTGGTTTGATCAGTACAGCTCTGCCAGCTGCGTGCAGGCGACACTGCTGTACGTACGCCGATGTGCTCCGTCTACACCACCGCTTCAAAAGACGCTTTCCTAGTGTATGGATGGGTGATGTGAATTTGGTGCGGGACCTATGCTCTTTCCCGCCGCTGGTATGAACCGCTACCGCCATCACCTCACGGCGGTGCTCGCCGCGTGTATGATATGATACGCGAATTCGCCGGAGTGTCAATTGGGCCCTTGAACCGCACTACTGTAGTCGCCCTTGTGAGGATAACATGGTTGGATTCGTGGGTTTCAGGCCACTGGAAGGGTGTTGGAGCTTTCGATATCCTAGTAAGCAGCAACCGTAGTCGACGTGATTCTTCGTTCATACATGCCATGTTGAAGCTACCCTAGACACTCAATCTCTTGTCGTGACGTAGGCTAGAGTAGGTGACGGATAAAAGAATCGGGTTGTCGCATCAATACTGGTGTGCCGTCTCTTGAATAAGCTTGGCTCGGCCAATCACCAACGTCGACAAATTCAGACCAGACCTCTGCCCCAAATATACCTGAAGCGTCACGTGTGGTGGTGGCATGAGAGGGTCATTCGCAGAAAGAGTTGTTTTTGGCAATAGCCTTTCGCAAACGGAGGGCATGGCTCCGAATGGAAAACAGGCCAGGGGCGGGGGGACACGGGCCACCCTAGTCTCCATAAGTGGCAGCCTGCGGCCTACGAAGTTGAGTGTACAAGAGAATTCGACACCATGTGTAGCAGGAGAGCCGATGCGCTGTTCTGTAGCCCAAGTTCTGGTAGCACCTTTGATTGGAGAAACACATGCCAGAGGGCCCTGAGGAAGAGTCCCCCCTTGATGCATAGGCCTGGCACACCTCTCATGCCCAGGGTAACGGACGCCTTTGATGATTGAATGGGGCGCTGAACACAGAGCGAGAGGGAGGGCGCATGGGGAGAACGCGTGATCCTTTTGTGTAGACCATGTGCATGTTGCTTCAAAACGGGTGGAGAAGGCAAATGGCAGCCTTTCAAACAACAAACCACTTTTTGAATGCTCTTCTCCTTCATTCCCACCACGTCGTTCCGTTGTGCAGTGGACGAAACATCATCCCTCGTAGGAATTGGCGTTGAGGGGGCAACCGACGTTTGCCCGCCTCTTTTTACCGGTAAGTTCCACATGCTGATAGAGCCCTGAACGCGTCCCAATGTGGTGCGACTGACATTGGTTGTCTGAAGTTACCACGGCAACCTGTAGTTCAGTATATTCTCGGTCCGGTGGGACGCGTGGCAGCATAGGCCTTCCATTGATGTAATTCGGTGAACATGAAGCCGAGCGCACTGTTGCTGCTGCTACTGGAAGATGTTTAGTGGGGTTTGTCCGTCGTTTTCGTTTGGTAAGTTCCAGATGTCGATTGCTTGAGAAGCGCCGTAAACCTGTCTCAACTAGGCGTGCTTGTACATATGTCTGAAGGCCATTAGTTAGTCGTAGATGATCCCCGGGGTTCAACGAGACATACCAATGGGATATAGGGCTTCCGGAGACGTGACTGGACGAACTGAACTACGAGCGCGTGGACGATTGCTGGCGGCTACGGGGGAGAGCTGAAGCGATCCGGGCCAGCGCCAACGGTTTGCACTGTCCAACACTGGCCTCCATGTTTTGAGCGCGTATTGTGGTCGGCTGTGGTAGCTGCTTCCGTTGAGGGCCGGGAGAGCCGTGCCGGCGCCTACGCTTTTCACCGTTCAACCCTGGTCGCTCATAAGATCCTTCTCAAATCTTGCCCCACCCGCCCTGTGTGAACGCTGTCTTTCAGGCGATTTCGACAATTGTGACCGCAACACTCAACGATGCCAGTGCACCTGTCGAGAGAGCGACCCTGTCGCCGCGCTCTGCGGTTTCGGGACAGGCTTCGATTGCCTCGACCCGGCCTCGGACTGCGGTGAGCAAGTTTCGAACTGCTTTCTGCCGTGTGCTATGGATGATATGATTTCCTGCAGAGTAGGCAGAGATTCAACCAGTCCCGCAGCTGCTATGCTGAAGTCCACGCGCTGCGGAACACCCCCCTCTACACGTGCTCCTCTCCCATTCCTTGTTCCCTGCCACCGGATGAAGTCTATGTCGGCCCTCAATTGCAATGTCTTCCAAGTTCGCTCGTGACACGTGTTTGAAGAGGTTGTTTGCCACAGGAGTCTCAGTTGCATTGAAACCGGCGTGAAGGACCGGTTTGGTGCGACCGCGTGCAGGTCCGATTTACCTGCAGCCTATGGCATATGCACCCCTCGAGAGTGAGCTCGTATAGCAGGACAATCCAGTATGATATCGAGATGGGGTCAATCAACTACGCACGGATAGGTATGCAGTTCGGGTTAACGCGACGGACATAATAATTGTTCACGAAGAATTTCTGCTGCCAATTCGGCTGGCACCGGGGACTCCAATGTGGATGTTTTGTCACAAGCAGGGGAAGGTGCTATTTGATCCCACTGGGGTGCATGCCAAGGCCACAGATTTCAATGATCGGTGCACTTCTGCGCAGCCCCTTATGTCCCGCCCATTTCGGTGTGCCACCTTGACACAAATCCCTGACGACCATTTCCCTTGCTGAGTTGCCTTAGATGCCCAAAAGACGAACTTGCACGCCATGCAAAGGACGCTGGGGGTTTGGTTCATGCGGTGAATGCAGACAATCACGAGTGAAGGCACAACTGTACGTGCACACCTAGGATACCAAGAATGTCGTCCATGAAACGAGGCAATCACTGTGATGAGTGCTAAAGGAACATTGGACTTGATTGTGTCAATGTCAGCTGCATTACCCTCACCGACCCCTCTTGAGCCCGAATGAACAAAGGCTCTGCACAGGAATGATACCAAGCCCTCATTCTAGGTTATACCGTAAGGGCCGACTGAGGGCAACGTGTGTCTCAGGACTACGTACCTACATCTACAAGCAGGTCGTTCATTTTCGTTCCTCGGAGATCCATGTTTTTCTAAGGCCATTTAATGCGAAAGCAGCCATGGATAATGTACTGGGTTAGCTCGTAATCATGATCATGACCCGGTCATGATCGACGAATGATCGGAAAAATTCAAACCGGGTCACGTTCACTTGTTCGTTGTCTTCCATTTCTGCGGAAATCGTCGGCCAGACAGTCGGATCATGACCCGGTAATGTTCTAGCCATGATGGTGTCATTGCCGAGTGGGGATCGTGTCATGACCGGGCCACGAGGAGTGGATCATGACCGGGACATGATGATGTCATCACCCTACTATCGTGGCGCCACTATGACCCGATGGTCTGTCTGGAGTTTTTTGCATCAACGCCAACCTACTGTAGCGGCTTCGCCGGCACACCCACATACTGTACGATATGTCACATGAGGACCGACCTCTGCAGAGCCAATGCCGGCACATCAACCTGGAACGTATCCACCCAGCTCCAACCTAGCACCAATTGAGTGAGTTTTAGCGTTGGGTTTCGGTTGGTGTTGGGTTCATAGCCGATTTGATGCCCGTTGCTAAATCAAAATCTGTTTCGGGGTGCCAGAATTTTATTGAATGTAAGCCGATTGGTTGCCGCCGTTGAAAGGATAGAACGGGGGGGGGGTAAGAGTCTAGGAACCTTTCAATGGTTTATTTCCTGCACGGGGTGGTGTCGGCCTGTCTAGGGCGTGAATGCATGGCTTATCTGAGCCAATTGTTTGGGTATAACCCTTACCAGGTTATCGCCGAGGTCATGACTCGGTCGCGGCCGGGTCCGTATCTCAGCGCGAATGGGTCATGGACGAGTAATGACTCCGTCAAGACCTGGATGATGCCTAGGTCATGATTTCTCTCGATCATGCCTAGGTCATGATTTGTCTCGATCATGATCAAGGTCATGACTTAATCTCGTGACCGAGCCATGACCCAGTCGCACCCGATTTTGAAGGTCATGGCCCAGTCATGCCCGGGTCATATCCCGGCCATGATCACGATGACGAGTACACCCAAAATGTTAGACACCCATAATTTGCCGTGAGAAATTCTGCCCGCTTGCACCATGCAATTTATTCCACGCCAGCCTCATGACTAGCAAAGACCCTAGGGAAGCGCCATTGGGCCTCACGGATGGCCGCAACAATCGTTCGCAGGCAGTGATATGACGTGGTATCACCTCCTGGGTTGTCACCCCTCGTGGTTATGACGCTCCCTGGTTGGCATTATCAAAATCCCTCGATGGCTCTCCTGCGGCCTGCAGGGCCTATCGGGTTGGCGTTCTCAAAACATCGTGGAAAAGGCACACCGTGAAAAAACTGAGCCTATGCTGCCTTTCTCTCCTCTTCCCCTATCATTGTGTGCTTGTTCCCACCCGTCACCTTCGTTCGGTCGCCGCTCGGCAGTCGAGGAGCCAACAGGTACGTACTTTGAACACGGTGGATGTCTTCAAAGGGCAACGAATTTCGAAACGATGCAGAACACGTGCATCTGACCTCGTTGAAAATATGTATCGGTTAATTTATCCTGGGTAGAACTTGTGTTGTTCGGCCAATTTTCAGCGAGCCTTCACTTGCGTTTAGTATCCATCTCAAGCATTGTCCAGTACCGAGCGCCTGAGACTAGTCTAGAGCAAGATGTCCTTGTGGTGGTCGGGGAAATAGGCCTCTAGGGTGTGCGACAATCGCAGGGTGTCTATGTGCAAAGTATGAGAGACTGTCGCTGATGTAGTGTTGAGACTCCACGAGGCCCTCGATCTCTTCTAGATGGAGTCTCTCCTGACAATACACCGGGCTCTGAATGTCATGGCTTTCCTCGCCTGTTTCCCCCGCTCCCCCTCGTGCACATTTTGGGCGCGTAGAGTGCGTGGACGATAGCGACTGCACCCTTCCCGAGGAATGCTGCCTATTGAAGCTGGTGTGCGAGGTACCCGACCCCACGGACCCTACGGCTTGCGGTGAGCTACAGAGTGCCAGAGAGGAATGTAGTCCGACGGAGGGGTTGATTTCTGCCTTGAGACATGTCGAACATCCGATGGTCTGATCGGGGTGAGCGATGGCGACGGTGTGAGAGGTTCTGTATGCTGCGTGACGAGTGCATCCGTCATACGACGCAAAACCGATATTGTGGGATTTCTTACCTCCTCGAATGTTGTGGCAGAGATGCCGGGCTCCTTTTTGAGAGATAATCAAGACAACAGTTGACTGCCTTGCTGCAGGGTCTACAGTGATTCGATTTGGTCCCGTGGCAGGGGTGGAGGCTACACTTACAAGAGTACACTTTGGGACATGCAAGACACCCACGGTCCTGAAATAGATTCTATTGCCAAACATGTATAGTTCTTGCTTACCTTGTTGCCGAAAATCGGTCGAAACCCCGAGAATTGCAGGTGACCCCCACATGACCGGCTTCCACGGCCAGAAGTTCGACTTCACGGGCAACGACGGTCAGTGGTACTGCCTTATCTCAGACCTGCCGTCCATGCACCTTAACATGCGTGTGACGGCGCCCGTCTCTTCCCGGCCGGACATCACGTACATCACCGGGCTCTCCCTCATCACCACCGATGACGATGGCCAAGAACACAGCATCATAATTTCCGTCAAGGATCCACACAGCCTGGATAGCGACTGCCCGCCCGGAGTGTCCCCCTGCCTTGCGGATGGCTCGTTGATCGTGGTGCTCGATGGAAACGAGACCCTGCTTGCCCCCGGTGCGATTGAGCTTGCTCCAGACGTTAAGGTCTCCGCTGTCAACATTCCCGGTGCCTGCCGATCGTTCGGGTTCGAAAAGTACTGGGAGCGGAAGAAGCTCGAGTACGCGCAGGCTGGCGGCCGCAGGCTGGACGTACAGCAGTCGATGGGGGAGTGGATACTTGGGGACCCAACCGCGACCAACATGGCGGAGTGCACAGAGTACGTGGCCCGTCACATAGCGGGGGGCGAGGACGGTGATTTGTTCACCCACCAATCCGAGCACGCGTCTTTCCAGATCGTCACACCTGCGGCCATTATCCGACTTAGCCACGGACGACTCCACCAGATCGCGGAGCTCGGCCTACCGGACCATTTGACTTGGCAGATGAATCTGGCTGTCGATCACAAAGACGTGAGCCTGACCGCCAAGGGGGTCCTCGGAGAGACGATGGTTCCCACCCGTACGGCTAGCGGGGAGTACATCATGCATGGCATGGAGGCCATTCGCGGAACCCAGGAAGATTGTGAGTACCCCTGCCTACGAATGGCACTGGCATGTATCCAGGGGATGTTCCTTGTAGAAAAACCATAACAGCGGTGATCGAACCGCGCCTTGATTAGGTTCGGTGTTTTGCGATAAAGCTGGTGCCAATTGAAATCCTATGCTCAATGCTAGGTTGAACAAATCGACACAATGCTGTTTGCTTATTCTTGCCGTGATTCGCCAGTCCTATTCTGCATGTGTCCGTATGCCAGGATGATTTCGCGATTGACAGCCGCGTCTACTAAACGTCATTTGGCCAAAATTGCCCAGCGTCAGTTCACAGTTTTTGCCGTGCGCCCCACTGCCAACACGCAGACCACGTTGAGGGACCCTTGGGCCTTAACTTCACTCTGAGCTAGAGTACCTGGAGCCCGCTTCGACGCCTTCATCTTCAGAGCAGAAATTCCCGTGTGCTCCAGGGTCCACACGTAAACAAAGTGGGGGGGCCCGGGGGTGACTTGAATCCCTGGTGGATTGCCGAGAGAGTCCACATGGACCACCTTCATGACAAGACCAGCATGTATTTCCTGCAGTTTCGCATCAACAGCAGGCATGCAGACCATCAAAATCGTCGTGTGACACCTTTGATTGTTCTCAAAAAGCTCATGTTGGATGGATGCAGAGCCCATCGGCGTGCATACAAGAACCAGTCAGATATTCTTTGCCAAGTTAGTTCTGCTCTCTAGTCTATGGCCACCAGTGGGTTAGTGGGTGGGATGTGCGACATCGGCACAGTCCCAACCGAAGGTATGTTTAACTCCTGAAATAGGAACAGGCTGTTTTTGCATTGGCCTTTCCCACGACCGTCTCATATTCTCCCTGTCGACTATTCAGGGTTGGTGGTAGGGTTGGTGCTCGACCGCGGTCAGAGATGGTTTAGTTGTAGCACTTGTCCAATGACTTGGTTCCTCTAAGATCGAGGTAAAACTTTCAGTTGTTGCCAGAGTCATGGGTTCTGTGTCCCCAAAGTAAACAGTTTGGACTTGGCCCAATCGTTCGCTGTTGACATCGGTGCCGTGAGGTACTGCAGAAACGCGGTTAGAACATCAGAGATCAGACTAGACAGCAATAAACTGTCATGGCCATAGATTTTTCATTTGATCTTTCTCGGGCTTGAGGGATGTAATACATACATGTACTGTAGTTGATGGGTGATAGGCTTCGACAATAAATAGGCTTTGCGTTGGGTTGACGAGGGATAAAACTCATGGCTGTCAACCACCATCATGTGGTTGTGGTAACAAAGTAGAGCGGAACTCAGGTGGAGCGCGCCCTTGCCTCGATTTCATTCAGTATCAGGAGCGAGGGGGCGTTTAATCAGCGCCGAAAGATTAAGATTAGTATTGCCGAAGGGTAACGGATTACCAAGCGAGGTAATTTGGCAACCTGGCAGGTATCTACAGATCGATGACTTTTCTCGAGAAGAGTAAGTGGGAAAATTTCATAGCGGGTGACCGTGGTTTTATATGACGGTAGTACGTAGCGAGAATCGCAAGTATTTTATATAAGTTGCCGACTGCGTTTTTAGAAGGCTCGTATTTGTGGCTACAGGGCACAGGAAGTGGGCGCGGGCAGTTTGACGTTGGTTCGGCGTTTCTTCGAATAGGGCCAGGACCATGTTTCTTATTTTTTTGCCCTAGTCTATGCTCTTCCTGTTGGATATTTCCATCGCATCGTACATGCGACAACTCTTGGTAAACAGCGATACGTACAATGTCGCTCTCACCTTCGTATCAAGACACGCAGTAGGGCAGGTGCGCTTTCTGTGTTTGATATACTGCTGAACAATCAGAGTAAATTTTTTAGGATCAGTTTGTTCGGTTATCCGATTATGTTTATGTAGTGCCTCCACCGGTGGAGCAATTAGCATTGCCGTTTAAGTTTTTATCATTCTCTACAAAAGTTTCCTTCTGGCAACATTGACATTGTTCTTGACATACTTCTGTGGGCTACTCCAGAAGTTAGCATTTGATTGGTCAGCCTTAAGTTGAGAACGTTTTGTATACGCACGAGACGACATCAGCCGGATCTTTGCCCAAGGGGTCATGTTGTCTGATTTGTCGACAACTTGGGATATATGTTCAAGCTTGTTTCCGTCGGTATGTTTTTGCTTGAATGGTGCAGCCCCCGCGCAGCCTCCGTCCTCTCACGTCGGTTTTCTTCCGGTCTCTCCGACAAAAACAATTACATTTCTTCAACATGTCTGCCCACCCGGGAAGTCTTCATCCTCGTGCAAGAGCCTGCCGGCACAACTTTCTCATGGAGGTCGATTACCACGAGCATTGTAAGCCGTGTAGCAACACACCACGTTCGGGCACGCTGTGCGCTGAGTTAGGCTTGTGACCGACTGCATCATCAGGTGCTTTGCCGTACATCGGACTTCACTCGCATTGGGTTTCCTACTACAGTTTTTTAAAATGATCCATGGGACACCCATGGGCGGACACCCGTGGGTCACCCGTGGGCCACCCATGGGCCGCCTATTGGCACGCCGTTGGGCCCATGGGCAACCCATGGGAAATCCATGGGCGGCCAATGACAACCCTTCAACCGAACCAGTGTACTCCTAAACAGAAGATTATCTGCTTCGGAACGGGCAGTATAGCGGCTTACAACCCTCACGCCAACCGCAACCCTAACCCCAAGCCCGTACGATACGTGCTAGGTTGGGACTGGTGGCAAATGTTCAACAGGTGATGTGAAGGTTGGCTAAGCTCTAGGTTGATATGCCGGTGGCGAAGTTCTAGGCTGAAGTGCCCACGATGGGCACTTCATGAGCCGCACTTGGGCCGCCCGTGGGCATGCCCATGGGTCACCCTTGGGTGGTTTAGCAAAACTGTCAGTGATGCGGGAAATTGCTCGCATTGGTCTATCTCTTGTCGTACGCATGAGCTGCAGACAAAATTGAACCATTTTTCAGAAACTTGACAAGCCCGTGCCAAACGTCATCTAGGGAAGCGGTTTTCGTCAGCTTCAAGCCTCACACCACACACACCCATTCCCGAGACTTACCCTCGGTGCTCAGTCAACAATTTTCGTGTTTGGTTTGTTTGCAGCCCGCAGTTTTGGGAAAGAGGTTGATGTTTATTACAATTTCAAATGATGAGGGCGACAGGTTAGGTTTCCGCGTACATCACGTGCGTCACAGCGACAGGGCGCCTTGCCTGTGTCTACCGAGGTCAGCTGCGCAACTGCTACTTATTATGCTGTGCGTGGTGTAGGTTTCATGCACTTCCTGCTATTTGGATGGCGTTTCACGCCGACGTGCCACGGACGTGCGGACGTAGTACCTGTTTTTAGTTATCATGGCTTGGTGGGTGGCAAGAGAGGACACTAGCTCTCAATTGGGAATATCCGGACGCAAAGCTGGTCCCACCCGCTGGGTCCTATGTTTACAGACATACATTCGGAACCCCCCCCCCCTCCCCCCCCCAACAATCTTAATAGTGGGACTTCGGTGTGGAAACAGTGCGAGTGTAACTCTCGATCAAATTCGTTCGTCTTTGGGGGCGGCGCAATCATCCTCTCAGCACCTGATGCTGCACACGTACCGCGCTTTTGCCTATAAAAAACGACAACATCCATGTGAGGGGACGACGATGTCAACTTGGCCAACTCAACCGCGACCCTCCCCCCAATTGGGGCCATTCAATTTCTCGAACACCGCAACACCGCACAATGGGGGCCCTATCACCGTATTTGATGCAGCTAACGGTGCGCTGCAGGGGCCGCCTGCCAAGGAGAAATTCCTCCCTATGCCAGCAAATGAGCAGGGCAGAGTACACCTCGAGACTCACGACCTGAAACGGACCCATTTTGCATGCGGGTATTGCTAGGCAGCAAGATACGCGCGATGGGGGCCGCAGCAGCCTCAACTCGCGTTCTCCAGATCGGCACCGGGCCGCTAGTAGGTGTCGGCGCGACGTCGTCAGTAGGACGTTTTCGTGAGCTCCCGCGGGTCTTCAAGCGACCAGCCTTGACAACGACAGCCAGGATGGCGGCGCCAACCACCAGTACGCCCGCCACAGCATCTCCAGCGATGCACCACCTCCCTCGATCGCGCCCATCGGAGTTGCAACAACGGAATGCAAATTGAAACGGCCAGATATAGGATACCACCTGACGAGCCACAACCTGAGCAATATGAAAAACTTGTGTACTAGAAAAAGGGTTTCGTGGTGTTCTTGGTGTTCATGCGCTCCGATGATGTGGACTTGGGTTTGGGAGGGCACTGGTGGATGAGGTCTAGGCGAGTCATTACGTTCCCAAATCAGGTCAGATTTCGTTCGAAACACTCGTCAGTCTCGAACGGCGACGGTACCCTCCCGGGTGGGATAAAGGGGCGAGACGTGCGTGTCCACTCTCTATCCTTCATTGTGTTCGGGGTCATCTCTTCAGCAGCACGACCCTTCACGGGTGTGTGTGTAATGTGCTTGTGTTTGCATCTCTGCGTAGCGGCTCTGTCAATGCCAACCACGCTGACCGAGCAACCTCCGGACCACCTCAGTCCAGATGGAAGCACAACCAACATTACCCTGCGAGTCGGTAGATTTCTCGTCTGAATTTTCTGCTTTCGTCTGATAGATCTGCGAATATATTGCCAGCCCCAACCGCGCTTTCTGTAGGTGTGTACACTGGTAGGTTTGGGTATTCCGACGGGACCGTGTTAGTGGGTATCGCAGACGGTTTGGGTTCATTGTTTTGATTCACGGGGCCCGGGTCGCTGGGAGTGCTTGTGTGAGCTCACTCTCTCTGCCGCCGCGTTGTCTCAGAGTCTCGATCCTGTCTGCTGTCCTCAATACATGAGATACACAACCATATCCGACACACACAAGGGTATGTACGAGCCCTCTAGAGTGTATCCCTCGAGGGAACCCGTGCTGGAGACGAGTGGCGCAGATGATGGAGCCAATTCCGCCGACGGTGTGCCAGATTGTGTGCCAGATGAGGTCAACGAGCTGGAGGAAACGGTCTCTAGCCTGCCAGGCCAAGTGTAGGAGCTGATGCACCTGCTGCGAGCCGCCATAGGAAAGGGAGAGAGAAAGAGGGGGAATCCGGGGGATCCACGGTGGGCGCTATCGTTACGGGTGCTACGTCTGCACGCGGTCTGCTGGAAGAGGGACAGTAAATTAAGGGAATCAGGCCGCCAGGACCATGGGAGAAGCACCAGACCGGGAGTCAGCCTGGTAGTGGCAAGGATCCCTGCTGGGGTGGGCCCGGATGCAGGACCGGGCAGCGGGAACGTCAGGGGGTATTCCCCCAAGAGCAGCCTGCTGCGGTGAGCGTTTGCATAGACTACACGGCAGCAGAAGAGGTCATCAGCAGTAGTCTGCTGTAGGCCGGTTGCGGAAGGCGATTCGTTGAGGGCGTTTCAGGCCCTGCAAAAGTTGGAATTGGTAGATCCGAGAACACCCGAATACCCCCACAAGATATGCAGCGCTGGGCCGGTAGAGGTGTAGCCGCCACTGGAGGCATTGGCCGAAGAGTTAGAGCAACATCACTTCGGGAGGAGCTGTGCGGTGCTGGGGGGGGTGTCGCAGATGGCACACCAAGTGCCCCTGTTGACCACGGAACAGTGCTTGCGGCTAGAGAGCTCCGGCAGCATGCATCCTTACGATGATGTTGATGCGCCATCGGAACGACCAGGAGAAGCAACAATCTTGGGAGGATGAGAGAAAGGACACGGTAGGGTTTTGCACGAGCGATGCACCCGCTTGATGCACCAACGACTTGCACTTTTCTCTTGACCACACCACCGACGCGAATGCGTGCGGGAGACCGCATAGCAGCTGGGGATTCAGGTGATCGGTACTAGAGGATGGCTGACAAGGCCGCCACTTCGTGCCATTCCTTTCTCACGTACTACAGAGATGTCAAGCAATCTACGGCAACCAACGGTGAGTTGGAGATTGCTCGGTTTGACAACGGTATCGAAATCACCAACCCCGACTTCATGCATGGGGTGGATGAGCTCGGGGTTGCGGTCGACTTCCCTCCCGTCGATGGTGCAAAGCGTAACGGTCGCCTGGAGTGGAAGATCGCGCTTGCCCCTGAAGGAGCTAAGGCGGCGTGGTTGGAGTACCCGCGGCATTTCCCGGATTTGAAGTTCCCCGGAGGGTCATGGAGTGGACGACGACCTGGCCGCAGGCGGTTTCTTGGATGAACGACTCGTTCAAAATGACGGCGGAGGCTCACATGCCTGGCAAGCTCTGCCCGGGAGAGAAGCTCTACAAGCGACGTGCCACGACTCTCCCATTCCCCTTCATGATCCCGGGCTTTCGACACCGAAACCAAAAGGCCAAGGCCGGGTCAAGGGGGAGAGATGCTTATTCTTCAACACCGCCAACAACCTCTCGTACACTACCCACAACGTCTCCTCCTCAGGGGTCTGCAGCTATTCACTTCGGGCTATCGTCGGGAGCCCTTCGTGGGAGAGGTGCCAGGGAGGCAGTGATGGATACGACGGAACCTTCCAGAACGCTGGTGGTACCGGCTGGCGCGGCAGCATCGGCAGCGGCACCGGCGGAGAGAGCGGGGGCCACGGGTGGGACGCAGGAATCGGTGCACTGAGCGGCAGCATCGGTAGTGGGGGCGGTGACGACACAGCGGTTCCCGTGACGGCGGTGACTGAGGTGGACAGGGGCTTCCGCGCGCCTTGAGCCAGCTCTGCAGACGGTGGTACAGCGGTGGTACGAGGTGACGCCTGCACGCGGTCGAGGTCGCGTTGAACTGGGGAGATTACTGCAACTCCATATGCGGTGTAGCGTGCTGAGAAGCACAATGACCACTGGACCACCAGTCAGTGCGGACTGATATTCGTTTTTTACAGAGCGGGTTGCTGCCTTGGTCGTTGTCGTCAGTGTAGATGACAGATTTCCCACTTGGTTGAAGAATCGGTTTGAGCAGTTTGGTAGGGACTTGCAAGAGACGTTCCCATCACAAATCTTGAGAGACTTCAATATTGCTTACAGGGACGCCACTCTTTGTCAACAGACCTACATATGCCGCAAAACATTCTCGCCAAGTTTGGTGTCGCCTCTAACGAAGAAATCCATGGCCGTTGGTGTGAATCTTAACGGAGAGTTTGATCCATGTGGACCAGACGTTGAAAAGTCGTATCGTTCGTTGGTGGGGCACTTGATGTGGCTTGTGAATCTAACTCGCCCGGATGTCGTAACATTGTCATGAGTACAAGGGCGCTTCGCGGCGTACCGCTCCGCGGTCGCGCTCGTACAGGTTGAATGGCGATCGCAAGTGTGTGCGGGTAGTTTGAAATGAGAGATATGAAGGAGAATGCTGCGAAGAGGAAGAAATTTGTTTGTTTTTCGAAGAGCAGAGACGCACAATGACTGTATTCATATGTCATGCGACGGCCGGAGGACCGAGTGTTTCACTACTCGGAGTAGGTTTGTTTTGCAGAAACAAAGGCTCACTTTTTAAGTAGAAAAATAGGGTTACGTAACATAATAGCTCAACATGAGCCACACCACCATACAAGAAACGTTTAAAAAAAATAAAGAGGAGCAACCCCTAACTAACATGCTCTACCATTCGTAAGACACGAGAGGGGTTACGGGGGGGAGTGTTGAGGAGTGCGGCTGCTAGCATGAATAGGGTACATCTTATTCTTGATAGGATGCGGGTCGGTCAGNACCCTCCTCGTACATAAATCGGCGACGTCGCCGGTTGGGCGCTCTGGCGGCAGGACCACTCGTCTGCCGGATACTGGCGTGCCCCGTGTCCACGTGCCAATGCTGATGCGTCCGTGGGTCTTTCATGCATGCCATACGGCCCNTAGGAGCAAGCCACCGCCCACTGCATCACTCCTTGAAACTTGGCGTCAGCGGCAGGATCACTCGTTTGCCGGATACTGGCGTGCCCCGTGTCCACGTGCCAATGCTGATGCGTCCGTGGGTCTTTCATGCATGCCATACGGCCCCGTCATTCCATCTCGGCGTCCATCGTACACAGCGTCTGCTCGAGCGCTTCTACTGGTGGATTGGTTTGGATCGTTCCGTGCGCTGGTGGCTTCGGGTGTGTTTGGTGTGTCAAGCTCGCAAGACTTCACGTCAGACCGCTCGGTGGCCCGTCATCGCTATGCCATTGCCGCAGGGGCCTGGTACGGTCGTCGGCGTCGACTTCTTCGGACCTCTGCCAGTGACTGCCAAGGGCAACTCCTACATTTTGTTCTTCACAGACCGTTTCAGTCGGAGAGCCGACATGTTCGCAGTTACAGCGGCGGAATTTACGGCGAGAGGGACGGCTCACATCTTCGTCAACCAATACATGACCAAGTGGGGATGTCCGACTACGTTATTGTCGGACAACGGACTGCATTTCTGCTCGAAGCTCTCCATGGCGATCTACGAGGTGATGAAGATCAAGAAGGTCACCACCAGCTCCTACCACCCACAGACCAACGGCGGCACTGAACGCGTCAACCACACGATGGCCCAGATGCTTGCGGTGGTCGTCAACGAGCAGCAAAACGATTGGGATACATCTCCCGCACGTTGAGTTTGCCTACAACAATTCCGTTAACCAGTCTACTGGATTAGCGCCAAACGAGATCCACATCGGACGCATCCCGCGACTCCCGCT